>BMAV01009606.1:339861-350614 GCA_019973955.1 Trichonephila inaurata madagascariensis | reverse complement strand
ATTTTTAAACTTAATTTTCAAAAATTATAGTATCAAAGCATTGCAGCACCAGTTTACTTACATCTGAGGCTAGTTACTTCAAATTATATTTTAAGAAATGAATTCTTAGGATTGAGCTTTTTATTGTTTCATCTCTAGAAATATCAAATATATCATAAATGATTTAATCCTGACATAAACACAAAGAAAGATCAGTGTGTTTTCAATAAAAATTTAACTTTCTTGTTGAGTGATTGACCATGATATTCAGCTGATTTTAATTTTAAATCTTATTTATATTAGAAACTTGAAGACAACTAAACCTTCTATTAAATTTTACTGGATGTTTAATAATATCTAAAAAAATATGGATCTCTAAAATTCTCTTGTGTAAAAAAAAAATCTGGTTAAACAGATTTATTGCTTTTTTGTTGCAGAGTTCAGTAGTTTTACATTATTTTTAACAGTAGAAAGATAAATTGAGGTGAATCTTAACACGAACAGCACTTTGCGGAACAAAAACTAGTATTTATTTCATTCTAATATTTTTTAAGGATTTGTAAATGTGTGTGCTCATTTATAACAATTATATGACAGTTAAAATTGTATAGAATTTGTGAATTGTTTGTATTGTAATACATCTGTGAAAAATATAAATAGTAAGAAATTCTAAGAAATAAAAGGTATTTACAATTATTATTAGGTTTTTGATTCTTTATTTTTAATCTGAAATCTCAATAAGTCATTCTCAAGATATTTTTCATATGGAAAACATAGTTAAATGTAAAAAAAAATGTATTATAAAAATTTATGTAATAAAGATATAAATATTTTGACTATATATATTTCTTTGCTGAAATTTGCCATAATTGAAATTTAAATATCTTATATAAAAAGTAGTAATATCAAATAACCTTTTCTAATAATTTTAACTAAACTCAGTGGCTAAACAACCCATTGGATGGTCAAGGCCCTTACTGTGCCCATCTCAGTTTTGTAACCTTGGGTGCTGAGGTGCATGAGCAGATGTTCCGATCAGGTGGTCAGTATAATTAGGTTTCATTTTAATTTTCAATCCAAAAATGAATTAAGCAAAAAAAAATAAATAAATCATATTGCGTTAATGAACATTACTCTTTTAATAAATATGCCTAAGTAAAAATTAAAATTTTAATAAAATATAGGATTAACTTATAGAAGTACATAAGGAAATATTTGAAAGAAATTTTAAGTAAACATTAATAAATGATCAACTTCTTTTCTGCATATTAAATAAATCACATTAACAATAATCTTTTTTGGTACTATTTGTTTCATGTGCTTTAAGTTCAGTTATTAAAAGAATGTGCATGTTGCAGATCTGACAGCTATAAAAACTTATCCTCATACATTACTGATAAGAATTTCTAAATGAAAGAATTATAATAAATGTGCAATATTAAAATGACTCACATTGATAAGGACATTTATATAAATCATAAACAATCTTTTTTATAATAATCATGACTTGCTTTTTCCTTTAATAAAAAAAATATAGGTACCTGACTATTTTTTTCCAAGTTTTAACTAATCCTGTTGCATACAGACATATAAAAATAGAAAATTTAGAATATACTATTAAAAATATATAGTTTCTTCAGAATTCATACTACACATGAATATTTTATTTCTCCCATGAAAAGTGATGTCATGTTTGAATTAATATTATTCCAGAGAACGATAGCTTTTTTAGATACATCTGTTATCTCTGGCATGACTTTTGATGGATTTAATTAAACTAAATAGTGCAACAGCCTTTAGAGGGCCAAGACCTTCTATGCCCATCTCAGTTTTCATGACCTTGGGCATTGAGGTATATGAACAGATGTTCCTGTCTGCTTTTGATAGACACTTGAATTTTATGTGTTGCAATGCCCAGACCTCTTATGGGAATTACATTAAAAAAAAAAAAACAGACTAAAGTGCAAAGAGGTAATCTCTTTGGTAAAAAAATTAAAAATCTGTTGGGATCTAAAAGGGAAGGGGTTGAACCAGTGACATAACATACACCCCTGCATTGTGGGAGGCCCCAGGGCTGTAGGGGGCTCAAAGCCTGATTGCCGCCAAGTACCCACCCTTGTACAATCCAACTTAGGGGCCCAAAACTTGACTTTGCAGAGGGGCCCAGATGTTCTGTTATGCCACTGGGTTGAACCTATGAATTACCCACTTTGTGTACGCCATTGGTAGGTCCAATATTCTACATGACAGTTTTTAGAACCAGAACTTACAACCACATGAATCCTGCAGCTTGGCTTATTTGTGGAAATAATTTCTTAAAAGCTATTTAAGTTAATTGTATTAAAGAGAACATACTTTTATTATAAAAAAAAATGAAAAGATCACATCATTGCATATCAATAAAACAAACAGCTTAGTAGTACACCAAGCAGAAAAATTATGTTACTTTAAAAATTTATAACTATTACTAAAACACAAACATACTTTTCTATAACCATATTATTGAAAATTTTCAATGTGGTTATTATAGCAAGCAAGTTATTTTTTAAAGACTTTTTTACTGGTATAATGAATAAAACATAAGTTAAACATGTTTTTTTCATATATAAGTATTAAAGCTTTACTATTTTGTGTGTGTACAACTTCATTACCTTATAGAGAGAGCTTATTTTATTAGTCAATATTATGCTAATTATTTTTTTCTGGTATAAAATGCATGTTCATCTTTAATGCTGTAATATTAAAAATAGATTTTGAATTAGAACCAGACAGATATTTCCATCCAAAACATATATTCCAAGTTGTGTTATTCCATGGCATTCATCAAAGAAAGCATTAATGTAAAGCATAATTCAAAAACAAACTAGTTTATAAAAAAAAAAAATACTATCAATCTCAAAAAGGAAGGGAATAAACTTCAACTCTTAATTTTACTACAATTAATTTTAAAAAATTATCTAAGCCTGCTTAATTTTGAGAATATTGAACAAAAACTTACCTCCGAAGGGATATCTTGTGTTTGGGAATGAAAACTAAGATACATCTTTAAATAAAATATTTTAGTCTCCCCCTCATATAGATATGGAATGTTAACTTAAACATCTACAGGCAGACTACCAAGTAAAAAAAAAATTATATAGATAATAAAATTATCTTTCTACCTTTTTACTTACATAAAATTTTAAATATCTTATCCATTATATCAAGCAAAACGGCTGTGGAAAACTTTCAATAACTAATGAAACGGCTATGTTTTATAATGCTGCATTCAAATAACCATAATGAAATTATAGGTGATAATTTTATTTTAAGAGAGCCAACCAAAAGAGATACCATGTGTAGAACATTTCTGATCTTATAAAAATTTTAAAACTAATTTAATTTTTTTAAAAATAGTTTTCTTTTGAGATTAAGATATTTTACTGACCGTTAAAAATTATTCTTTTAACAGCTTTATTTAAAGAATCTGATAATGAATAAAAATATATGAAACAATATTTAACATTTCAGAATTAGTGTTCTTAAATAAATTTACAGATTAAAAATACAGTAACTCTAAAATATACTGTTCTACAATGCCTACTATAAAATAATTTCAACTAACCCCATGGTTTTTTATTTTTATTTTAAAGTCAATATTTAACAAAGTTTT
This sequence comes from Trichonephila inaurata madagascariensis, assembly GCA_019973955.1. Taxonomy (NCBI): domain Eukaryota; kingdom Metazoa; phylum Arthropoda; class Arachnida; order Araneae; family Nephilidae; genus Trichonephila; species Trichonephila inaurata. Next base: position 346,983 of record BMAV01009606.1, on the reverse strand, counting down.
CCCTTACAAATTTAGTTTTAACTTTTCAATTAGATATCTAATCTATAAACTGAATGGAGATTTAGATTTAATATTTATAAAGTTTAGGCTCTTAGTTCTCCAAGTTAGGATGTTATAATGAATATACTGTAAATTTTAATTTTTATGAAACTATTTATTACATTAAAAACTGGCAATTCTAAGAAGTTAAATTCTTTTCTAATCAGAATAACCGAGAAAAAGATATAGCTTCTCCCCCCACCCCACCTATTTTGGCTTACTCTTTGTCTAAGACATTATTCTAGACATCGTTTATAATTTACAATAGTACTCAAGCAAAATTCTGTCAAGATTAAATTTATTTATTAGGTAACTTTTGCTCTTAAAGCTTTAATCTATTGATCAATATTTATGAACCTTGAAATTAAAATATACAGTTAATATATAGACTTAAGTTGTACACATCTACTTTTAACAAAAATTTTTTTTTTATACATTCGTATTTTCTGTAGCATCTTTGTATATTTATAAATTCCTTTAAAGAAAATATTTAAAAATTGTTTTAAGATTCTACTTCAAATATTAAAAATGCTATAAAATTAATGATTTAAAAGTAAAATATTGAAAATTAAAGTACAAGTCAAGAAACATTAAATGATATTGAGCTATTTAATTATAAAACAAGATTAGCATTCCATGAACTTTGAATTTAAAGTTCAAGTCACCATGTTAATAACTCCATAAATTCAATATGTATTTCTGTCACAAATAGTCTGTCTCAATTTTTAGAAGGTTTGGATATATTTAATTTCAAATTCATAAAGCTCAAGACAAATTTATCGCAATCCAACATCAAGAATTTACATGTTTGTACCCATTTATTTTAATAAGGAAAAGAATATAAGTTTCGGGTAAGAAAGCGATACAAAGAATAACTTTGTTACAAATATGCTATCAAGTTGAAAAATCAAGTTATCTAGTATTTGAAATTTTGCAACATGTTACACATAAGTTAACACTTCAATACATTTTAATACGGTCTATTAATATATTCAAGTTTCAATTGTATTTAATATTAATGAAATAGAACAAAGAGAATAAAGATTAATACAATTCTCTTTGATGATACAAGCTAACCAAGTTCACTATTAAAAATTTAGTATCAACTTATACACGAAGCTTCGTTAACTAAAAAACCGAAATTTTATGGGCAAAGATAACTTTAAAGCATATTTAAAAGAAAATTGCATATCAAATCAAGTACTACATTAACACTTTCTAATCTACCCAAGAATAGCGAAATTAAAACTTAGTTTCAGTTATTAAGCCGTCATAACTACTTTAAAATTTACACATACCTTGTGGGAAACTTGGAACAAAAATGAAGCTTCCAAATAAATAAAAGCTTAGGATTTACTGAACATAACATGATAAGTTTGTGAATAACTAAGTGGTACGCTCACAAGACTAATTTCCTTAAAACCATTCAAACTTTCGAGAATTGCAGCAATATTAATTACCATTATCCTTAACTAGAAGCATTTCAAATGATAAAGAAATTTCAATACTTATTTATTAGAACTATATAACACGTTTACACAAGCCACAATGTCAAATACACAAAGACAAAACTTCAATATAAGAAACCAATGCAATGTATGTTGAAATAAAACAGTGTTGGAATGATAGTGAATTTTTGAGTAGAACAGTTCGAAAAAATGATAGTTTATGCCTTCTTTTCAGTTTTCTTGGGCAACAGAACAGCCTGAATATTTGGCAATACACCTCCCTGCGCAATCGTCACTCCAGAGAGTAGTTTGTTTAATTCTTCATCGTTTCTGATGGCTAGCTGAAGATGTCGCGGAATAATACGAGTTTTTTTGTTATCTCGAGCTGCATTACCAGCCAACTCCAACACTTCAGCGGCGAGATATTCCAAAACGGCAGCTAAATATACAGGAGCCCCAGCACCAACACGTTCAGCATAGTTTCCCTTTCGCAGAAGTCTGTGGATACGACCAACTGGAAATTGTAATCCAGCACGACTGGATCGAGTCTTGCTCTTTCCCTTCACTTTACCACCTTTGCCTCGTCCAGACATATTCAAATTAAGATTTTAAAGGGATTAAAAAGCTTTATAAAATTCAGTTCAGCTGTCAGCCTTCGACTCTAGAGAATGTGAAGAGATAATAAAAAAAATTTGCTGAAATCTGCCTTTTATAACTTTCCAAGGGATCGTAAAATCATCCAATCACTGAAGGTTTCGGATTCGACGCATGCGAACTGTGACGTCGCGCCCTCTGCTGGTTTCAGTTTATGGAAATTAAGCTTCACGTGTTAAAAAAATAATTAATTTAAATATTGAAATACCGGTAGACAAATCAAGTTTCGTTATTGATTTCATTAATATTTTTTTATTTCTGAAATATTAAAAATAGAAATTTGACTTTTGAAAACAAGTCAACTGCGGAACTCGCATTGTTTTGAAAGGATAGTAGGGTTTGTTTACATTTTATAAATAGTTTTGGTTTCTTTTTTTTAAGACTCGCGCGCGTGAACGGTGTTCGTGAAATGCAGTGTGTGGCAATAAATACGTTTGTGAATTATTGAGATGACAAGAAAGATTAAATTTATAGAGAATGAGAAAATCATTTAAGAGGCAGCTTCACAAAACTAATTTTTTCCTATGATAAAACATTTGGTCGTGTACTCAATTCGAATATTATGTTCTTGAAGAAATTCGATAATTTGCTGGAGTAATACTTTATCATTCGATCTATCTCTGGTTTAAATTCAGTATAGAAGATACTTTATTGAATAATCGCTCCGAAAATAATAGAGTAATTTAACATTATTAGCAATAAAACAAAAATTCAGGCACAGCAACTTTTTTAGTACCAATAAATAACTTTCAGTTATGTAGCATTATCTTAGGACACTGGGTTGGGGAACATTCTGTAAACTTTCTTAGAGTATAGAATTAAAGGATAAAAGAATAATTTACAAATAATTTGAAATTTAAAATTTTTTTAATATTTGCTATCAATATTTCAAAATGTATTAACATTTACGTTATGAGGTTCAACTACATTAAAAAATTGTATCTTTTTAAAAATAATTAGGTGATATTTTTTTACTAAGAAATATTTACTGTATTTACTTGGATCTAAGCTGCACTCTTTTTTTTCAATGTCAGTGTTACTGAAAATAGGGTGCTGCTTAGAATTGAAGTAAAAAAAAATCATTGGGTGGAGCAAGTACAGGTTCATGTATGTATTTAAAAGTTTTTAATATTGGTAAAATAACTGATTATTCACTTCTTATTAGTTCTCGGTTTAATTTAATTTTTCGTAAAACTGGATATCGATAAACTGTTTTACACTATTTTTCATTTTTCACAAAAACTTGTTGAGAATTTGGGGTGTGGCTTAGAATCAAATAAATACGGTAACTTGTTTAATACAATATTTAAGGTTCTGATAGTTTTGTAATAGAGTTATAGACTTCATAGGCTCAAATGGATTTTGCTAGAAAACCTACTGTGAACAAGCAAACTAATTTATTAAAAAACAAAATGGATTTCTATGACCTCTTTTTATATAATATAGAAAATTCAAGAGTGGGGCATTTTAACCCCATTGTTGTTACCAACTCATTTACAATTAAAGAATTTATAAGTATATTTTCTAATACCCTTTTGTGTAGCTACAGTTAATTGAAAGAAAACTGAAACATTTCTATAATTTTCTTTGTATGGCCTTGATAATTGATGTGAAATGTCTTGTAAATTGTGAGATCTCATATACAAGTTATCACATATTTCTCTTTTGTCTTGCATTAATGAAAAATTAGTATTCAGGTATATTGTGGATATCTTAGGTTACATTCATTACAGTTAAATGCTTTGAAACCATCTGGATACGCAGAATTTGTGTAAGAAATTTTCACCATTTAAGAGCTAGGTATAAAATTACAAGGAGAAAAGTATTGTAATATTTTGTGACGAATTGAGCTTTGAATGATTTTTTTTTCTGTATGGGAAAAATATATTGCTTATACTCATTGATAGTCAAAATTTTTGAAAAAGTTTATTAAATTTGGTTGTAAATAGCACATGTATTATTTTTTTAATGGTTTACAAAGCAGGAAATGTTTGACACAAGGTAATTCAAATTAGGTTCTCACATCTTTTAAAAGTTTAGTTAGGAAGAATTGATTCTGGCATCATTTGATTACATTTTTAAACAACAAAAATAGATTAGCAATAATCTATTTCAAAGTTCAAGTATGATTTATATTAACTAAAGCATTTTATTATTGAAACTTAACAATGGAGTTATTCTCATGCCAGATATTTAAAATTTTTACTATAAAATGAGAACTGGAGAAGCGGTATTTAAAGAAAAATATTTACTTAAGATATTACTTTACACACAAGCATCAAACCAGTCAATTATATTTTATACATTAGTAAGCGTAAAATTAATGCTAGTTTTAAATTAAAAAAATTACACAAGATCAACTAGAATGTGAAATTTCCAAAGTGAAGCTTATATAGATTGTGTAGATTTTGTTTGAGAGGAATTCGTAACTAAAATAATTTTGAAGTGCTTTAAATATACTTGTTGACTAAATTTTTGAAACAACTTTTGTATTTTTTCAATGTTGGATGAATGTAAAATATGTAGTCATGTTTGATTCTACCCCAAATAGAAAATCCATCAATTTCTACCCAATACGAAATTAGCTAACCTTGGCCAATATGTCTTGTAAACTGGAACCCTCTTCAGATGAAAAGGTTTATGTCAGAACATAACTACTCTATTCCCATTGTCTCCTTAAAAGTAATTAAAAAATGACACACAAAATATAAAAAACTGGATCTAATAGTTCCAATGTTAAAACAACCTTTTAGGTATGTTTTGTTGAATAATGTCTAAAATAAATATTTTAAAATCAGTAATGAGAACAGATTTACTGATGAATTTTTATTTACAAGGATTTTGATCATTTTATGTAATCCAAATAGTATTTTCATAAAATCCATAAGCCAGTCTGCAACATTTACTATAAATATTGCAGTAATGTATCCCATGCTTTTTAAGGGGACACGGTAGGACTCAACAGACAAAAATCGATCAAAAATTCAAATAACTTTTTTTTTAGCCTAAATTATTTTTTTTATATAATTTTCTATAATCTCACTGAATTTGAAAGCTCTTAAGTTAAAAAAAATTCAGAGTTATAATAATTTTTGTTCTTATTCACATTCCAATGGCAAATAAAAACTAAACAGATTTATCTCGGAAAAGAAAAAAATAACTAATTTATCTTAATTTCAAATGCTTCGGCTTTTTTTCTATTGTGCTTAATGCTTTGAAATTTTTTTACCTATTGCTTATTATTCAAGAAACAAAAGTTGGTGTGCATTTTTGAATCAAAGCAATACTTATTTTTTTAAAAATAATTGAATTTAGAATTTGCACATTTTCAAGGAATTTTCAACAAGCACGCAGAAAAGAAATTATTTTACGTATATTAATAATGTTTACAGTAAACTGACGCCAACTTTTGTTATACAGTCGACTCTCTTGATAATTTGAAGTTGGAGGGACAAATGAAAAACTTCAAATTATCAAGAGGTTAGGAAAAAAACTCCTAAAATACATGAAGATAATTTTTTTTCTAACACATTTAAATTTGAAACTATGTAATAAAAGGACAACTGTACTTAGGTATAAAACTATTTTTAAAAAGTACACATTATACAGTATAAATATTATACAGAAATATAAAAGTCCTGTATTAAAAGAATACATTTATATATAGAAAAAAAATTATTAAAAGAATACATATGTACATAATTAATCTTTTTTGACGAAAAAACCTGTTATCGGTTGCATCAGACACTGTCCCTAACACCATTGGTTCTTCAAGTCAGGGTCTAGTCTACCCCATACCATGTCACATAGATGAGTCATAAATGGTCATGTCGCTCAGATGCAAAATACACAATCCTATGCATCTCTTTAAGTAGCAGACCATCCTTTCTGAACACATGTAGCAAGGCCCCGTGTTAAATGAAAGATATGGACGGCTGACAAATGTGGTCGGTCTATTGTCCACTTGTAGAAGGAAAGAAATGAAAGTGTCTTTTTGTTTTTGGAATTGGGAAACACAAAGAAGGGATGGCAGAGACAAATGGTTATCAAAGGGGCTACGTTATAGGGAAGACACGCTAAGACAATACAACACAAAGCATGTAAGTTTCAACCTGTTTGCTACAGGACGCTACATGATAGTAAGTGTTCGAATAGTCGAAAGCTATATAAGATAACTTCGAATTATTGCGTGATGTAGTCTGATCAGCAGCAGATTTTACTTCAAAATATTGAGTGTACCAAAATGTATTGTTTTAATTTGAAATATCGAGTTTTTCTAGGGGCTGTGAGCATATACTTTGAATTAGCGAGAGGTTCATATTGAAGGTTTGAATTAGCGAGTGTCGACTGTTACAGTTTGACGTATTTTTAAATCAAATTTCGTGTGTCTATATCAAATATTGTAGGTGTACTATTCTTAAATCCCCTTTATAAATTTTAAAACTTTTCTTTAGAAAATAAAATGGTTATTATTTCGAGAAAAATATCTGTTTTATATAATCTGTATACATTGGTTACAAGTAACAATATTGTAAAAGCCATTAAATCAAAGATTTTTGTACAAATCGTACCATGTCCCCTTAAGCACAATAATATGTACCTGAGTAAAATACCGTAAGTTATATTTAATAATAAATTCAAGTAACAGTATTAAATTTAAATTTCCTAATTATTAATTAGCTGAAGTACACAGCATTGTCCAAGCATAATTTTTTACAGTCATATACCAAATACAGTGAAGATCGGTTAACACGAAACTGAGAGGACTGAAATATTTTTTTTTGTGGTAACGTATAACACAAAAAAAAATATATATATATATATATATTCAACAAAATTTTTATTAGAGTACATTTTATTTACATAGATATGTACATTTGCATGTATTTCATTAAAATAAATAGAACTAAAACATTCACAAGAACTTGATGAAATTTAATACAAAATTTTCTTGAAAAACAAAGCATTTATTGAGTTTTGG
>BMAV01009606.1:284809-339851 GCA_019973955.1 Trichonephila inaurata madagascariensis | reverse complement strand
GTTCCATTTATAAACTATAAATAATCTTTGAATTACAGTTAAAATTTGCCAGAGAAATTTGGCTTCATTAAAAACTATGTTTTGTTTGCTAATGCATACAAGGGATTATTTTAAATTTGAGAATTTTTAATTGAATTAATTTGAAAATGCATTGAAATTCATATTTTCATGAAAATAATTTTTCTCCCATGGTATATTAATTGTCCTTATTTTGTACAGGATTGATATTCATTACATGAGTATAAGTTAACCACAATATACATTTAATCTTACAAAACACACACAAGATAAACTAAACACTTGGTACAATTAGGTTAGCACACATAAAAAATAAGTGCAAGTGAGCCTAATGAAACTTGTAATTTTGATTTTTTTCAAATAAACTATCTGACTGGTGTAACAAATCGTACAATGTATAAATCTGCTGTAAAATTATTTTAAAATAAAGGAATCACATAATGAGGTAACTGAAATGTTGTCAGCAATTCTGGAGATATTTGAGTATCGTGCTGCCCTATTTATGTTGAATTTTGTCTTTCTTTTATAACCTCAATAAAATTATTTTTTGAATTAATTTTATTTCATATTCTCATTGGTGATGAACAATGGCACTGCAGCAATAACTTTAATTGGGCTACTAAATTATTCTGTATAGTTTAGATTTAATTTAAGTGGAAGTGATAAATTTTCGGTACTTATGTATTAGCATCTCACCGTATATATAATTCTCAAATAAAACACTAAAGATAATCTGTTTTGATATCATTGCATCATCTGTGTGGCGTACATTTTGCTGCAGTGACGCTAATACCCAAGAACCAAATTTTCTTTTAATACGTTAGGCAAATATTTTGTTAATGCTTCTCGTTGTTTAATTCTCTTTGATTCAAAGATATGTTAGCAGAAGCAAATATGCCTCATATTTTTGAACAACTGTCAGATAAGGTCAACTCTTTCCTGATTTAGGTACATACCAACATGTGATCATATTGATCCTCGACAGATTCTACTCCTTTATACGAGATGTATCAGAACTTATGGAATTGGGAGAAAGTAAATTTGGAATTGTGTGTGAGCTTTTTGGAAAATAATCATTTGTCTACAGCAGAGACATTATATTTAAATTGAAAGATAAGAAACAAGATGTATTTATAATGTAAATGAAAAAACTTGTTTCTCTCAATTTTTTAAAATTAGTAATTTAGAATTTTTCTTCGGAAGTCTTAAATAATTACCAAGCAGGCATTTGATACCCATGGTATAATACATAGCAGAGGTTCCCAAACTTTTGTCTCGGACCCCTTGCCATGTTTTTCGGTATGAGGTAGACCCCTGCTTAATTAATATTGAATTTTTCCAAATTTATCAACTTAAATGTCTTTTTGATAGCTAGTACTACTACTACTACTTTAAAGGATTAAAACCTTAAATCTCCTCTGTTAGTAGTATCCCGTTTTTTTTTTGTTTTAGAGATTGGCAACTGCGCTGAAACTCCTTACAAGGAAAAATAATTAAAAACTTCCTCACAATATTCCATAATTCAAGACAAATAACAGGTTTGCCTTTTAAAAGCCAAAATTGCTGGCATCCGTTTTTCTAAGCTGTAAAATCTTCATTGTTGCATATCACAATCAGTTCCTGTTATCATGACATTTTTTTTCAATATGACCGTATTGAAATTGCCTACTGTGGTATTACCATAGTCAAAGCATTCTCAAAAACCTGGTTTCACAAAATCTGAATAAAAGGCAATTAAATGTTGAACATAGGTTAAAACGTGCTGACAGATTGTCTGGGTTAATTTGAGAAAATTCCAGAGACCTCCAGTATCATACTTTACTTTAATTCTGGAAAGAAACACTGAAATGGTTCCTGTTTTAAAAAAATTTATGCTGTCACCTTGTGTAGTACGGGCAAATAAACCTCATTAAATTTAGAAAAGAAATCTGCTAAATAAATAGAATTTGGTTTCCACTTGATTAAATTTCTTTTAAAATTAAAGTCACTATCTAGTTTAATGAGAGCAAATATCACATAGACCCCCACATTATTTTTTTGTTGACATGGACCCCTTGCAGGTCGCCATAGACCCCTGGGGTCTATATAGACCACTTTGGGAATCACTGATATATAGCAATGGTCTTTTAAACATTTTAGCTGTAAGGCCATGATATCTCTAAGTCACAAGGACTGATATCTAGTTAACTCACATTAATAACCACTTACAATGAATTAAAAAAAAAGATAGCATGAATTGCAACAGAAGAAATGAGTCGAAAATAGTTACATTTCCTTAACAGCATCAGCTTGTCACCATATATTATAGCTTGAAGAGTAGATAAAAAAAATATACATTTCCTTGTCTGACAAAAATAGACTCTTTTAGCCCTGGATAAGGCAACAGATATCTCGTGTTTTTCTTTTGATTTAAGGGATCGATAAAAAAAACAAGTAAAGAGCTTCAGTGATTATGAAACTCATACAAATTTAAATAGCCAATGAATGAGGTTAATTCCATTTTATAATGAGTAACAGCTTCTGTCCAATTTATGCATTCACATTAAACCTTCGTAATAAAAAAAATTGTCCTTTTTGTATTATACTGTTGAATTTCAAATTAAAAGACACTGCATTATGCAGCCAATGGTGGAAAACAATTCCCACACAATAAAGAAAGCAACATCTCTCGTTTTAGTGAAACTGGTTGATGGAATAATTTGCAAGTAACAAAGCTTTTGTTTTAAAAAATAAATATTTCGTGTATTCATTTAAGACATTCAACAGCTAATTTAAGGTTTGATATTGTAATTAAATCTAATGTTACAAGAGCAAATTTAAAGTTTTGTTTTTCAGATTGATAAAATTATAAAGGACATTTTTTTTAAAACCCTTACAATGGATGAACCAGAAATCTTTATCCCAGAACTTCCAATACAAATTTTTGTACAAATATATTTAAACATATTACTAGAATTTCAAGACTTGCACAGATTAATCATCAGCTAGCCTGCTCGACTCTTCTAGTTTCAGAAAAATATTTACCTATACAATCTACTCTTTCCCCAATATAAAATATATTTCCAAGACTACATTACCCAATAATCATGTAAAGCCACCGCGGAAGATTCCCTTTAGTTCAATTCTAGGGTGGGCGATACTAAAGCTGTTCCAAATAAAGATACATAAACTTAAATCCTCTTTACTACTTCTAAACATTAGTACAATAAACATAGTCTTAAGCATGAACAATTGGATACAAAATATAAAAAATATTATTCTACATTTACCCAATGTCAAGACATTAAGTTACGAGACCCTCTGAATTTCGTGGGCCTCATTCCGACAGGTGACATTAGTCACAACAACCTTAGCAACTAAAAGCCAAGGAAGCCCTTTATATACTTAGGATTCTTTATACACTTCCTAATACATCGTAAAAAAAAAAAACTTATCTCGAGAAGTATTTTGACAAGAACATGTTAATTACAAGTTACTACAGAATCTTTAAATTACTTTCAAGTCTAATACAAACTTTATTCAGATTATCCAATCTTTAATTAAGACACTTCTAGGATATCAAAACCACTGAAACAGACATGCACACAAAATATTGATTATATTCATGGATCAAATTCTAGAAATAAAGAAAATTTTAATTAACACCTTAACTCAGTAAAACAAACTCGAGCTGGAATAAATCAAACACATTTATTTAAAATACATAAAAAAAAAAAAACACAAGTCTGATAAAAGACAAATGACAGCTTCCAATGATTCATTAAGTGAACAGTTGTTTTCCATTTAAAGCAATAAAAATGTCGTCGGTTACAATTTTGGTAGATCATTACATTTAGTAAAATTCTAGAGTTAAAAAAAAAAAAAAAAAATTAAGATTTTTCACCACATTAAATCAAGTCACAGAACTTTCGGAAGCTTGATATACAGCCGATGATGGAATGAATCGATTAATATACAAGAAAACAGAAGTTATCCACCGAAACCATACAGGGTACGACCTTGACGTTTCAGAGCATACACTACATCCATAGCCGTTACGGTTTTTCGTTTGGCGTGCTCAGTGTAGGTTACAGCATCACGAATTACGTTTTCAAGGAACACTTTCAATACACCACGGGTTTCTTCATATATCAAACCAGAAATACGCTTCACTCCACCACGGCGAGCAAGACGACGGATGGCAGGCTTGGTGATACCTTGGATATTATCTCGAAGAACTTTACGATGACGTTTAGCACCACCTTTTCCCAATCCTTTGCCTCCTTTTCCACGACCAGACATGATTTAGAGCAAAAAAAGCGGTACAAATTACCAAACAACACAGCACTTAGTACAGAACACTGATACTCGGAATACCTGCAGACAATGCAAGCTACTCTTTATTTTGCCCAGAACAGACGCGAAAAATGACGTCACTTTCGTAAACGAACCTACGAGGAAACTACAAAATTATATTTCGAGCCAATAGGAATAAAGGGTTTCCGTGACGTCAAGAGAACCTATGAGAAAGCTTTAAGTTTTCATTTTTTTTGAGTAAAATTTTTAAAAAAGGATGATAATTGTTGCCAACTTTATTAGTTAAATATACGAGTTTGGTTGCATTCTTATGGCCTTAGAACTAGAGTTTTAAAGTGAAATTTAGTCAAAGCAGGGGCAGAACTACTGCCATATCAATGATACGAGGCCCCCAAAATGTGTAAGAAAAAAATCGTAAAATATTGAGAGCTCACCAAAAAGGTCAAGGAATTTTTTATATAGGGCCCACTCAGGATTAGCTACGCCAGTGAGTCAAAGCTTCATTTGACAATAGCCATGGAGAAAACTGTTTCCATGTTCAAAATATTCAAATATATCCTTAAGGATATTGCAATTTTTACCTATTTAAGAATCTCGATTCTAAATCAGATTATATCTTCCCTATGTGCCATTTTTTTAAGTGACCAAATGTGAAAACTTACTCATAACTCGGAGATTAACATACTGAAATATTCTAAGATTAAGTTATTATGCTGGTAAAATTATAAAAAATTGAATCAAAAGCTTTTTTATATTAAAATGAGTTTTGATATTTCATTTAACAGCTCTCTAATGGAGGCATCTGGTTGATAACTATGATAGATACAAAAATGTAAATAATCGCCCATGTGGTTTCGGTGTCTATTGTGTTGTATTTCGTGTAAGTTTTGAAGTTCTGTTTCTAAACATACTGAGGAGTGCAAAAATTTGTGATATTGAAAAATAAACCGATTTTACATAAGTTTGCCAAAAAAACTAAATTGCATGTAAAGTGCCAAAATATTGCCCACTTTGAAGATAATGTCCAACTTTCAAAATACTATGTTCTTTACAACATTTTTACTGACAATTTCGACAGGTTTAGTTTTCATTAATTGCCCGCTTTTTATTTTTGCATTTTTAATTCTCAATTATTTCATAATTAAAAGATTACGGTTGTGTTTATTTTTCATTATCAACAAGTATCGTGATAGTGAAGTACATTTCGTGAAGCAGTTTAAGAAGGATGATTGTATAATTGTTGAAGTTGTGTTGATCTGTGTATTCCTTTTGATTTCATTTTGCTCTGCGTTTAAATTGATTTCTTTTCAAAGTTATATCTCTGTGAATCTACATACTGAGACATTTCTAATTACATTCCTTATTTGGAGTGCAGTTTTCGGTCTTAGAAAGTTGACGAATTCTGAAATTGCTTACATAACTTCAATTAATAATCTTAGTTTGGGATATGGAGCAGCCATATGGTATTACAAAAATTACTTAACCAAAATTTTACCTCAAAACTTTGATACACGTAGGAAACAGTATGAAACTAAGCATGGGATTCTACTGCCAAATAAACTGTACATTCTTTGTCCAAAGTCTTGCATAATTCAACAATATATTGACAATACAGATTACATAGAACATTGTCGAGAACTTCCACCTCAGGAGGTGTGCCATGGTGGAGTTGGCAATAGGATATATAATATATCTGTTTACAAAATAGATATTGGAGGACAATTTTTTCGTTGTGCTTTGGAATATGCTCAGCCTTTGAAACATTTACTAACATTCAAAGAAGATGGAAAGATAACTAGTAAAGAAATGTGTTTTCAAAGAGATTTGTTTTGTGAAAGTTTAAAATCAATGCTGAGAGATGGGAAAAACTCTCATGAAACATGTGAATTGATTGAATATGATGATATGGTGCATCCAATACATGAGGTGTTATTAGATACAACTTCAATACAGGAATTTATGAAAAGTACCAAATCGTAGATTATATCATATTATTGAATTTCAACAAATTTTAGTTTGTTTTGGAAATGTAATGTCTTTAAATGTATGAAATGTTTAGTTTTTGTCTTTAGGCAGATATCATACATAATTTTCATTTACAGTTTTTCTCTTCTACCAGATAAAATAGATTGCATAAACCATAAAATCTGATATAAATCACTGGCACTGAGTTAATATGAAAGTACCCAGTGATTTTCTACTTATGTTGAATAGACTTTACATACTTTATGTAAAAATGTTAATTCTTTTAACCTGTGAAATTATACCGATATTAAAATCCATTTTACCTCATGAAAGAAAGAAAAAAAAAATTCCAACTCTTCACTTAATTTATAAAATGGAATTTTTTTTTTAAAAAAAACTCTTTATGGTTTATAAGTATTGTTTTGTTCATTAATAATAAATATTTTAGAAAAGTTATTACATTTGAGAACATATCTATAGCTAATATTTACAGATGTTCATCTAAGACTTTTGAAATTTCTTAAAAGTAGGATTTGTTTATGAAAGACAGCTGTCTTGAAATTAATTTCCTGTATATATTTTCCTATCCATTAGTTTTTTGATATTGTACTTTTTCACAGTATTTAGTTGTTTAAGAAATACATTTTTATTGAATGTAAATTTTCTATTGGGTGTAAAATATTTTTAAAGAAATTTAACATTTAATCATTCTTTAGGAGACTACATTTTGAGATGAAAATACTCTCTTGGATAGGACTTTCAGCTGTACTACCTCTCTCTTTTTTTATATGTCTATGATAAATACTACCGTGTGTCATTAGACAATGATAACAATCGACTGTTTACCTATTAAGCGGTAAGAGGAAAATTCATATACCCCCAAAAGAGTACAGTTAGATGATCAACGTTTATGGGTTTTGACAGGCTATATGGTGTTCAAAAGCATTTAAGAGGAAAGATAACTTTTTGGCTGTAGTCTTTTTTTTAAGGAACTGTTTTAAATTGAAATATCAATCACCCGTCCTGTGAAGGTTAAACTCAAAAACCCTATTACTCATGTAGGTGATAAAAATAAAATAAATCAGCATGACTAATTAAGTATATAGATTGTCACATGAAATATAGTGATGTCCCTTGAAAACAATTGACTAATGCTACAAAATATTGAAACAAGGGGCATAAAAAAATCAAAGTGAAAGTTTGTATCAAAAATTTGTTGAATAATATGTATAAATACATTCGATATTTTGAACTAAAGCTTTTATTCAAAATTCTGATATTAATTGCAAAATGAGATAAAACTTTGCAGGTGTGATTTATATCTCGATCATTAAATAATTAAAATACTTTTGTCATTTAAATGACTACAGCATGTGTATGAAAGTCTTGGCTATGAATAAATAACAATTTGAATGTATAGTTAAAAAAAATGAAATGTATAAAATGAGTAACACTTATTTTTTGAGCTTTAAAATTTTTCATTCGTTTAAAGTATAAATTCCTAAAATTTTCTTTAAAAACTTTACTTTGGCAATCCTTTAAAAAGTATTCAAATTATGTTTCTGAAGAGCTTTAAATGCAATACTTTTTGGTTTATGTTTCAATGAGATCAATTTCATGCACAAATTTGCAGAACTCAAACAACTAAGTCAGTGGTGCCTTAGTCATTTTACAATAAAGAGTCTATTACAAACAATAAGTATTCAACTTTCATTCATTTATTGAAATATTATATTTTAAATTGAATATGTAAAATTGTTATTTTTTACAATGTAATATTTTAAACGAATAATGCTTTTTAATAATGAAATTTTAAGAAAGTTGTTCAATGTTTATTATGTGCTGAGTATATTGATAAACTTTTGTAAAGAGATGTGTATTTTTCATTGGTAATGAACTATCTTAACATTTTTGTCAAACATAGCAAATCATTTTTTTTTATTTATGTAAATAGTTTTATGCCTAAGTGTGGATGAAAAGCATTAGATTCGATTGAGTTTGTGATAATTTTTTCCTACTGGGGTTCATTTTAGGTATGAAACAATGTAAGGTGTGCATTTTTAAATCAGAATTTGTTTTGCAAAATGGTAAATCTTAATTGCATTTGAACTAAAGTGTAAATCTTAATTGCATTTGAACTAAAGTGTAAGACAAGTTTATCCATAAAATTAAAAAAAAAATGTATATAGAGAGCAATAGCTTTGAGGTAAGCATCTTGCAAAAGCTGCCTAAAATGAACAATGATATTTAAGTATATATTTTGGTTAATTTTTTTTATAAATTTTCTTTTGTATGTTAATGTAACTATGTTTTTGATTTTAAGAAGTGTGAAATGCTCAATTTTATAAAAAAAATTGATAAATGATCTATTATTTAATAAATTTTTTTTACACACTAAAATGGTACTACACCATATTGCTTTCATATATAGCCCAAATGTGTGCCTTCTCTACCAACATACTTAATTTTCTAGAATTCTTAAATTAATGTCTCACTCAGATTTAGAGAATAAAAAAATGTACACTTTGAAGAAACCATACATTTTAATAGACTTAACATTTTGATTGATCTCTAAATTGTCCATTTTTATTTAATGCAAAAAAGTTAAATTAAATCTGATCTTAAAAATCATTGAAATGAAGCTTGTGTATATACATTCACACATTTATTCCAATTATGCTTCAATATAGGGATTTAATGTGACTGATATTCTTTAACTGTTTAGAAGTGTAGGTAATAACTCAAAAAGACACTGAAAAAGCAATATTAAAACATTTATTTCTTGCGATCTACATTAAATGTAGAATATTGGCACAAATAAAAACAGTAATATCTACAAATATATAACATTTAATTATAGTGAAGACATAAGAGAAATACTATCAACACCGATGAATAAAATTTCACACAGGACACAACAGGTTACAAGTATATTACTGTATAATAGGAAGAGCTGAATGTACGGAAAGTCATAACAAAAGTCTATTAAATGTCATTATAACTCTCCATTTTCTTAAGGCTAATTTCTTCATAGAAACGGCTGAAGTCCAACCTATAATAATGCACAATGATAGTTTATATAAAACACAATCATGCAGAACATATAAAATACATAGAAATAATAATTGGCTCATTAAAAAAAAGTGATATTAATGCCAATAAATGACATAACAAATAAGTGATTGTGACCCCATTTCTCTAACCAGATTTAAAATACTCAATGCTAAACTAAAATTTGCATTACAATTGCAAAGGTAAAAGAGAAAATCAACTTTTTTTTTGCAGTTGAACACCAAGAGTAAACATTTATTTCAAATAAATTTATTTGATATAACAATCAGTGTAACAGACTATTAAAAGTTAAATAGTATTGTAAAAAAATATTACAACTTATGATAATACTGAGCCTATTAAGTTGAAAATTTGGAAATATGTTTATAGTTATTTCAAAGTAGCGATATGCTTCATAACTGAATGAAAAATTAAAGCAAACTTTTTCTGAATCTAAATACATAATAGAGGCTTGTAAAGTGTAGCTCACTTAGAAATATAAGCATGGGTGAAAGTGGCTTTATGGAATAAAATGAATTGTACATAGGTACCAGGTACCCTTTTCTAGTCATATCAATTGGGTTTAATGCTTGAGACATACTGTTTACTAAAAGATGGAGACTTCTTTGAGAGCGAATAATTTATCTCTCATAAAGCTATCCATCGATTTATTAAATATTTAATTTACTACATTTCATACAATTTCAGGACCACATATATTAAGAGGTATAGTCTGAATTGAGAAAGTCTCCTCTTCCCCATAATCTTTTATATACTATGTTACTACTTTTTAATACTACTATAATTTTATTTCCAAAATATTAAATTATCTTAAAATTTAGTCATTATTATAATACAAAAATAACAGTATCTTATTGAAATGAAAATGAACACATTATTTAAGATATTCATTGAAAGACTTGCAACCTTGAATTGTTAATGAGATATTTGAAGATGAAGCACTAATATTTGAGAAACACCTATAATACTCACCTGTAGAGCATATTTATAATTTTTGAAGTCTGTTTGCTTTGGTGAACACTATGCAAGATATGAAGCATGCATATAATGCTTTGGTCAAATTTCTTTTCAAAATTAGCTATTTGTTCTTGAAAGTTTTCCAAAGCTGCTGGACAACTTGACAACTGTAAAATAAATATGTAAATTACAATAAATGCTTTATTACTTCAAAATTATTATATAATAAATTTCAATTTAAATGAAACATGATTCACATCAGTCCTTGCAATAATGCCATAAATGAAATTATAGCAATTTTTCTATTACATGTAAAAGATGATTACTAATTTTTTTTGAAATTTATGATAGTGAAAAAGTTAAAGGCTATTGTTGTTAAACCCTCAAACAACAAAAGATAAAGTGATGAGGTTAAATTCCAGAACTGGCTGACTAACTTTTTGTAACTAATACATTTGAATGCACATTTCAAGTAAAAGGTGAAATATCTCACTTTTGATTCGAGTCAAGTTAGAGAATGATGTTCAAGAAGTACTTCAAACTTCTATATTTCAGAATTTTGATTGAATTCGGATTCAAATAAACAAACTTGCAGCATTAAAAATAGTGGCAATATTAGTAGAGAGCAGAAATAGTTATTATTATGATTCATTTTTAGCTAAAGGCAAGCAATTGTATTTTTTTTACCTTTTAGCTGTTGTTTTTTAAAATCACCATAAAATATTCAGGATGTACATTGTTTTATGCTGACACATCAGGAGATCAAATAAAATTTAGATTGCATTTTCTTTCTTTTTTTTTTTAAAAAAAATTCTCCTTTCCAAGTGTGCAGTTAATCAAAGATGGACCTCTCCAAAACAATTTATTTAAAATACAGTTGAACCTCCATATTACAAACCCCTACATTGCAAATTTTTCTATATAGCAAACTTTTTCCTGGACCCAAGAACATTTCACGATTTTCTTCCTAAAATGACCTCCCAATAGCGAAGTGCATTTTCTATATAATGAACTTTTTCTCTTATGATTCAATTTTTCCTCCCTATTTTGGGTATTTTTGGACATTTCGTTATTCTCTCTTTTAACACACTATATGGTGTTCATAAATCTTGAACTGGTTTTATTAGATGCCTAACTCGCCGAGAGCAATAGAATTCTGGGCGTTTCATCCAAGAAGTGCAACCTTTAACCTCCATTGTCCAGTTCACTGGAAACAACTTCAATATTCCCTTTCACTCGCAGTGGAGTTGTCATGTGTCCTTGAACTAGTCTGTTTATTTGTAGTGTTGATCAGTCATACTGGTAACTTCGTTTCTTGTAGCTCGAAAATGTTAAAACGTAAATGCTTGAGCATAAAAAAAAAATTCAATTATTCAGGAAGTGGATAAAGGCGTCAAGAAACTTTCCTTGCAGTTTTTCTCTTTCTTTTCTTTGATAGGTAATATGTATAAAATAAATATACATTAAGTTAAAAAATGTATGAATAATAACTTTTAATATATATAATATTTATGAATTTAAAATTGGTTTTATGCAGTTTGTCGAGAAAATTGAAGGATGAACCTCTATACAACAAACTTTTTTTCGGGAGTTAGCGACTTCATTATATAGAGGTTCGAACGTGCATACAGTTTAGTAATCTTGTTTTAAGCATTTATGAACAAATACAGCTAAGAAAGATCTGTTATATTCTTTAAGCAATAAAGAAAGCATAACCTGTAGGAAATGAATTGATTAGAACTGTTAAAAAGATAAGTTTTTATATGAATGAATTAACACCTTAATAAAACAACCAGAGATTTCTCTTGATAATATCGTTTTAAAGTATTAAAACAAAGCACTTCATATGGAAATATTAAT
The DNA here is from genome assembly GCA_019973955.1 of Trichonephila inaurata madagascariensis. NCBI lineage: Eukaryota > Metazoa > Arthropoda > Arachnida > Araneae > Nephilidae > Trichonephila > Trichonephila inaurata. The sequence goes on along the minus strand of BMAV01009606.1, from coordinate 327,683 downwards.
TTGAAAGTGAAAAATATGTTAAAATATTTTTTTTGTCTATTATGATCTAGAATAACTAACAGTGATAGATAAAAGAAATGGACTTTTAAAATTAACAACGAATAAGAATATAAATAATAAGACGAATAAATTATTAATAAAATTGAAAACAAAATATGTGATGAAATTTGATGAAAATAGTTTTGCAGATTTAACATTTTAATAAAAGGAATTAGTTAAATGCATCTCAATACAATAGATATACAGGATCCTATGAGCAACAATAAAAGCACGCAACCTTGTTTTTCAATCTGATAAGAATTTGAGAACAGGTTTTAAAATTTCTTGGGAAATCATCAACATTTTCGTATATTTGTGACTCCATTTTCAGTCAACACACATTATTTGCCGATTTTCAATTAGAATGCATTAAGTTAAAACTTGACATTTAACTTGAATGTCAATGAGAATAACAAATTTGTATCTTTTTGCTATAAACCTGTTTCAAGAGAAAAGGTTAAAATACTTTAGGTATAGAATTAGTGTTTACAAAATGTATATAATATAAAAAATGCTCACATCTGATAGTGGTTGTTCTTGAAGGGAAAAGAGCAAGCTATCACCCATAGTTGAAGTTTCTACATCCATGGAACATCTCATAATACCCTGTAAGGAAACAAAATAAAACAAAATTTTTATAAAAAATAACGATAAATTTGTATTTTTAAATGATTAAATTATATAATATGATAAATGTGACTTTACCACACACAAAAAATTATAAATTGAAATTTTGTTTTCAAAATTAAAAAAAAAAATCTTTTTTATTTATTAAAAAGTAATAGCAATTCAGTTTTCATCTATTAAAGAGTCCCTGATATCTACATGCAAGTTATTGAAAATATAATTTTAATGCAGCAAAACCTTGAATATATAATTGTTTCTTTTTTGGGGGAGGGAAAGAAAAACTTTATGAATTTTTAATTAAAACTCTCGTTAGATGCTAAATATTGCGGTGATTTAATTTTGCTGAGAGTACCAGAGCCAAATTGATACTCAAGGGATCTTTTACATGCCTCATAATCATGACATGCATGCCTATGATTTTTGTACCAGAAAATCTGTTGACTCCAGCCAGTGTCGAACCCACAACCTTGGGCTTACGAAGTGGACATGCTACCTCTATGCCACCAAACTAAACTCAGTGGTGCAACAACCAATGGTGGGCCAAGGCCTACTGTGCCCATTTCAGTTATTGTGACCTTGAGCACTGAGATGCATCAGCAGATGTTTTGGTCAGTCTGAAGCGAAACCCCAGTGTTCAGTTCCCAAGCAAGCTCTGTACTCATTTAACGATCCACTGAAGGGGTGAAAGGCTGAGTCGACCTTACCCAACTCGGAGTTAAATTAATAATCACTGCATATAAATAGCAGCACCAGCCTGCAATAATTTCAAAAGTGAAATTAAATTTTTACATGAACAAAAAGTGGATTTAGGTGAACATTTAAGAATTATAAAAAATGATTTAAAGAATCTTTCTCATTTAATCTAACTACATGAAAATTTAATAAGTTAATTTATTATGGAGAAGGAAGAATATACACTTAAAAAACAATTTTAGTCCTTATAATTTAAGTAAATTAACATTTTTTGAAAATATTTAATAATGATAAGTATTAGAATTCTATGCTTAAGTAACACATGAAGATAATTTAAATATATGAAAAAAATATACTTGTAGAAAAATTGAGAAATCGGCGCACAAAGTCATGAGAGTTGCTAACACTTGAAAAAGCCTTGGATTAGTTAACATGCAATCTCCAACGCATTTTTCAAGAAAATCATTATGACAAAAGAGGACTTCATCTACATTTGTGACCTGAAAAAAAAGTTAAGATTAACAAAAAATTTTACAGCTTTATTTCTTTCAAAATAAAGTGTATAATATTTCAATTAATGATTGCACGGATAACCTTTTCAAATTTTGAAACACTGAAAACAATACATAAAATATGTTTTGCAAATTGTACAGAGATGATGTTTTTTCACAAAAATAAAAATAAAATTGATGCAATCATAAACATTTTGAACATATATACATACTTGAGAGATCTTCCTGAAGAAATCATTCCAGTGAGGTTCAATAACTTCAAGGGTTAAGTAATAATCAAGGTTTTGTATAAAATTAAGCATTCGCTGTCTGAGAGCAAATGCTGCTGCATAAAAACAAAGTTCTGAGCGTGGAAGGGACTTGGTTTTTTTGTTTAAGTACCATACCCTGCAAAATTAAAGATCTTTATTTATTTCATATTTATGTCAAAGAAAATTATATTTAAATGCATTACATTTATATACATTATTTTACATGAGTGCAGTATAACATATTTGATAAAGTACTTTTTTTTGTCACTCTGAAACATTCTTTCTCTTAGTTCATTAAATAACATTTTCCATTAATTTCAGTTAATACTAAATTTTGTATCCCCTTTTTATTTAAATAATTAATTATAAAATTATAATTTATTATGCAAGTGAAATGGGGGTTCAAAAGTATAATTCTCTTCCTACCATTAGAAAAAAATATATATACATAAAAATAATGCAGTGAACTTGCTCTCTCCTATTTAAAAAATAATATATTACATATAAAATTTTTAGTTTTAGACTGATTAGCAGAGAAAAATACACCTATTACAATAAGTTCAAATTAATATCACTAAAATATTTCCATTAATTGAAAAAAAATTATCAAGAGTATCAATTAATGTACAAGTTTTCTACAATAATTTCTGAGGCAAGCTGATTTTTTAAAAAAATATATATATAATAATGTCTATATAAATAAACTAAATATGATTGCAATGCAATATTTTTAGAAAGTATAAGTAAAAATTTAAGTACATTAAATACATGAATAATCATTTATTTTACGTAGAGAATGATAACCTTAGTTAATGAATATCATATACATGACATCTCAAAACTTCAATCAAAAATTTTGATGGGAGATGGAATATACTGTACTGATAGAATGGCTATATTCACACAGAAATATATAGCTGATGCTATATTGTAAGGTAAACATCAAGAGTTTCTTTACTTAAGCCTACTATACTATATCAGAGCACATGCAACAATTCATAAATGCTAAGTGAACATATACTTTAAATATATTATATAAATCATTATATTTATGATACAGTATTGGATTGGCTTCCATATGAATACACAGAGAAAGATTATTATTATTACTTTTTTATTTTACGCCCATCTTTGGCATCTCTACAATTTGTCAACGTGCAGCCCAATAAAATGATGATGAAGCATAAAAAGAATTAAAATTTGCCTCTGTAGAGTTGTCTACAAAAAACTACGGGGGGGGGGGGATTTCAGTCGCCTTCATGTGGTGCCTCCCATTTAAACTAAATGACTCATAACTTATCACCTTAAAGTAGCCCTTATTGATGAAGAAGAACTGGTGATAAGTGCTTTTTTAGGATATTTGAAGTGATTTGAGAAAGATTATTAAATACATATCCATCAAATGTTTACAAATCCACATTACGCATTATAATCAATGAGTACATGGATTCTACAAGATGAGAATACAGGATACTGGACAGCTATAGTCAATCATGTATCCTTCATACTAAACAATGAGCAAAAAGAGGTAAAAAGGAAGAAAGCCAAATGCATTTTTTAAAGCTTTTTGAGCAAATGCTTCTGCTTACATCCATTTCATCTACAGAATGTCCAAAAAAATTAGGATTGCTGCTACTACACCTGCAGATCTACAAAACTGCAGGTGTAGTTGAACATGCTTAACATGATGAATTCAATGAAGTAGCATTTATGTTGGGTAAACATTATTAAAAATAACATGATGCTGTACATACATTACACAGTTAAATTTTGCTAATTAGAATGCTTCATACAACTGTGCAGTGCTTATTTCCTCGTAGTAGTGTTTCAAGTACATGTTTCTATGTGAATATGGATCCAATCATTATACTTTACTTCTCTTCCAAGTTATTACATGTTGAAACACCACATATAAATTTTTTTGCAATCAATTAAAATAAGAAAACAAATAAATATAAAATAAGATACTAACCGTCCAAGCAATCTTTCAATATGTTTACAATAGAACAAATGACGAAATAAAATTTGGTAATAAGCTAAAGCCTAGAAAAAAATTATGAAAACGTTTTTATTTAGAAAGTAAACAAAATATTACTACTTGCATATTCTATATTAACATTCTATATTATTTCATATTCTATTCTACTTATTAAAGCAGCACAATTTTTTTTAAGGATATAAAGATTCATACTTTTCCATTAATTACAAGGGATAGAGGCCATTTAACTTCATAGTCAAATACAAAGGCTTCCAATCCTGTAAGCATCATTGATTCAGTGTTTCTATACTCTGAAAGAAAGGTGGAAAATACAAATGTAATTTTTTTTTATTAGAATACAAATATATAAAGTTACTCAGATAATTTTTTTTTCATCAGAAGATCTTATTTACAAAAAGAAATCTAAATTTTTAGCAGAGAACTCTAAAGGGGTAATTAATAAACAATAATAATCAAAAAATTAAAAACTCACAGATAAAATATACTGTTATTGGTGTTCAAATTTCATATTGACATATTTTACACTTTTATTAAAGTTACAAGAAATTTTTTATTAATTCAAAATAATAATACAAAGAAAATTTTTTTAGAAAAGCAGCACAATACGAAACAGATAAAGTTAATGAAAAGTGCAATTATAGTTATTAGAATATAACAAATATATCAAAATGACAGCTTATTTGCATAAATTTTGAAAATTATTTGAGTAAATTGTTATTCTGATGTAATAATGTAGAAGTATTTTGATACAAACATCAATTTACATTTAAATATAAGAAATATTACCATAGTTTAGTCTACAAAAATATATTAACCATTTTGCATATCAGCTGGAATTTGAAGTATCTTAAACATTTGAGTCAGCAAATCATATGGAAGAAGCTCAACTCTAGGGAATAAAAGTATATTGTTTTAAGTAAAATAATGAATGTAATTCACTTGCATGAATAAGAAAATATATATATATATATATCATTAGCACAAACACACAAAGCTTCCAATTAGAAATTTCTCGTGAATTTAAAAAATGCAAGAGATTAAGATAAAAATAAGATTTAAAAAAAAAAAAAATTCTTTTGCATGAATTGCCAAAGAATTTTATAGTCAAAATTTTGTTCATGTATTTATTATTTACACAAATTCAAGTCTAAGAAAAAATTAAAAAGCTAGATTTTTAAGAAAAAATCTAACTACAGCTGAAAGTCGTTTATCTGAACGTCAAATATCTGAACCAGTTTTTCTTTTTTTCAACTACATGTACCGTGAAAAAAATCAATAGTATTAACATCTCATTTTGAAATCTAGATTTATTCTAAAATAAAAAATAGTGATTACATTGATCCAAGCAATAAATTAATAGTGGGTGCGCTGGTGCTAGCCTAGACAAAACAAAAAAGGAAAGTTTTGCTTCAACTGTATATGAATAGGTTTTCGAACAGTGCAATGCTCAACAGTTATTTCGCATGAGTCCATAAGTGACAGGAAAACTCAAGGTCCGGGATATTTGGGGAATTTCAGTTGTATAATTTGTTAAACATCTGTGCAGAATATTAGGTCAATTTGTTTCCAAGTGAGGGGGTATATACGTGCTTTTGTGTTGAGTTGTGAACTGTTATGGCTTCAAATTCAAAACGAAAGTGCAACGTCTTGACCATAGAGACAAAGCTTGAAATATTGAACCATTTCGAGAAGGGAGAAAGTGGAGTGTCTCTAGCACAGTTTTATAATGTAGGAAAGTCAACAGTTTCTGAGATAAAAAAAGCCGAGAAACCATTTTAAATTTTACGTCAAAACTTGACTCAGAAGATGGCTCAAAGAACAGGAAAACCATGAGGGAAGCAAACGATGTTCTTCTTGATTGTGCACTCTACTTGTGGTTTCGCAAAGGAGCAAAGGGGACCCAATATATGTGCTGTTATGTGAAAAGCACATATATTGGAACTTAAAAAGAAATTAGGCAGTTTGGCTGATTTCAAAGCTAGCACTGGTTGGTAAAAGAACTTTAAATCGCGCTACAGGATACAGGAACTGAGGATTGAAGGTGAATCATTGTCCAGCGATAAGAATTCTGCCCATGTTTAAGGAAATATTTTTGCAGACTGTGGAAGAAGGTTACTCAAGAGACGACGTTTACAATGTAGACGAGACTGGAGTAAATTGGAAGGCTCTGCTGAGAAAGCCATTGGCTTCAAAACGGGAGTCCACAGCACCAGGTTTTAAAGTCAGCAAGGAACGTTTTACAGCCATGGTTTGTGCGAATGCTAGTGGAACACACTCTTTGCCATTGCTTGTGATTGGCAAATCTAAGAAGCCTTGCTGCTTCAAAAATGTTTCATGCCTTCTTACTCTTTACAAGGCTCAAAAGAGTGCATGGATGAACTCTGCCCTTTTTTTCTGAATGGTACTCTAAAGACTTCATTCCCAACGTCAAGAAACTTCATGAACGTGAAGGGAAAGCAGGCAAAGTTTTACTAATTCTTGATAATGCTCCCTGACACCCACCTGTTGAAATTCTCAATGCAATTGATGACGACTTCAGCGTGATGTATCTTCTACCAAATGTCGCTGCGCTGGTGCAACCAATGGACCAAGGTGTCATTGAAAAGCTCGAAACAATTTATATGGAAAAAGTTTTGCAGAGATTACTTTTGGCAGAAAACGACGAAGAAAGTGTTGCTGCTTTTGCTGAAAAGCTCAATATGAAGGATGCCTTCTACATGTTAGCTGAAGCATGGGACTCACTCGAAAGACAGAGCCTGAAAAATGCACAGAATAAGCTGTGGCCAGATTTAGAAGTCAAAAAAGACTTCAATGACGACCACAGGGAGGAGATCACCTACTTTGTCCAATTGATCCCAGGATTTCAAGAATGCGACAAAAAAGATGTAGAAACCTGGATTGCATGCGATGCAGAAGACTGCGGATTTCAAATGCTAAATGATGACGAGATTGTGACTTTCATGGAAGAAGAATCTGACCCTGTCGATGATGAAACAGATGAAGATGAGGACAACTACAGCAAGGGTCCATCAAATGCTGATGCGCTTTCTGCGTTAGAGACAGCTATGGAGTGGTACGAAGAACAATCAGAGTGCTGTCCTATTCAACTACTGCTGCTCAAGAGAATAAGAGGCCTTGCAGTGAAAAAATGAAAGTGTACAATGGTACAGCGAAAAATAAGATTATTTTCCACAATAAAGGTAAAATTGCGACATTTTGCACCTATTTTACTTTTTCTTCAAGCACGTTTCCCGCATATGATGATTTTCAATATTCGTATAGTGTCCGGTTTCATATATTGCATGGATCGCATTCGGTTATCCGAACAATAGCATATCTGAACAGTGTCCGGTCTCAATTGATTCGGATAAACGACGTTCTACTGTAATCAAAATCTTAAAGCATTTTTTTGTAAAGTTCAGATAACATATAAACGTAATAAAATGTTTCACAGTAAAGTTTTCAAAAGAGATGATGATTAAAGACTGGTTCAAAAATTAATACCTTATTCCACAAATAATAAAGGTTTAATGATATCATGTTTTAAAATTTCTAATGGGGCTGTGGATTTGTATTTTACCATTGCAGACCATACACCAAGAGTATGATAAGGTCTCCCTCTTTTTAGTGTGGCAACATATAAGTGGATGCCAATCACTGCAGATAACTTTGAAGCCCAGTTTCCTCCCCAGAGGGAGGCACCTGAGCTCTGGCGACGCAAAACCATACTAAGGAATTTTGCAGAGAGCACCCAATCCAAACAGGCACTCAAGGGATCTTTTACATACTGCATAATTATGAGATATGGACAGTGTCGGTTTTCTGCATCATGAAAAGCCACCACCTTGGGCTGGGGTTGAACCCGCAACCTTAGGCGTACAAGACAAGAAACAAAAAGAAAAAAAAATTTTTTTTACTATCACAAATATTACTATTATAAAAAAAGGGATGGGGGGGGGGCATATAAAAGCATAACAAAGAAACTAATTATTTTCAATAAGTCCATGATATTCAAAAAGGTAATTTTGATCTGCTATAAAATTTGATGCAGTAACATGTGGAAAACACTTGTTTTAATTCAACAAATAGACAAATCATTCTTTAAAGCAGTCATGGAGAGATTGAGGGTAGCACACCACTTTTTCTTAATGTATTATAACATATTTGCAGAAGCCCCTTTTTTCTTATTAAAAATAAAAATAATAAAGACTAACATATGTAAGAATGTGGATTCTTTAATCTAACAATTTTATAAAGATTTTCAGGCTTGAATAAATTTGCATATGTAACTGAATACTTTAACAAGTATTGGAAGATTAGAGCCTACCTGACATCATCTTTGTACTTGTCTTCATTAACCACACTAGTACGTAATGCAAGTTCCAGTAATGATTCTAATCTAGTAGGCATGATATCATCAATATCTTTTTGAAGCTCTTCTTCTGCCATATCCATGAATTGAACAATAAAATCTCCTTGGTCTAGTAGGAAGTAATGTTTTACAGATCTGTAATAATAAAAATTAGGGGAATCAATATATAATAAAATAATAATTTAGAAAAAATTTCAGAATATACATATAGATTTTTTTTTTAAAAGCACAGCAAAAACTTCATTTAGCTTTGTTAGGATTAATTAATATGAGTTTTAAATGATTAAATAAAAAAGAATTTTAAAATAAATTTACAGCAATCTTTAATGTAACATCCCCCCCTCTTTTTTTATATAAAAAATATAATTAATTTTCCACTAAAATAATTACAAAAATTCAAAATTTTAAAATACTTAAAATTTTTTGCCATTATCTATTCATAAATTTTTTTTGTAAGTTAAGGAAAGCATAAATATAAATTAAAAAAAGAACCTGAATTTTTGACCATTCTTTATTAAAAAAGGAAGAAATGAGAACATTAAATAATTAATTAAGTTTTAAACAATTAAAGATAAATTTTTAGAATATTTTAAAACTGTTTTGTTTAAGTTAAAATGTTTTACATGTGAATCACACTAACATAATATTTTTTTAAAACTCTAAATGATCACCTTTGCACATTTGGAATGAAACACAACTAAGCTTTGAAACAGTTTAATACACTTTTTAGTTTCATTTATGTAACAGAAATTTTAATATGTATAAAAAAAAAGTTGCAAGGGATGAAATAATTTTTTTACACTATATTGAGAAACTACTACTACACACACTACAGTACTAATACACATTTAAACTAATGATTGGACAAACTTACACATAATCAAATAATTTTTTTTTTTTTTTTTTTACATTTTTCTTTATTTGTTATAGTAAATACTACATTTAATTTCACCGATGTAATATACATTTTTTTTGAGAATGAACAAAATTACTCGACTTTTCTATGCAAACTTATTAGTTTCAATCAGAAGCGGTTTCAGTTAAGCAAATAAGTAAGAAAAAGTACATTTTGCCAGAGGATTATAAAGAAATCACAAGAACAAAAGATATCTAAATACAAAGTAGAATTAAAAAACTCATATCAAATTTAGATTTATTAACTATACTAGTAATAAATAAGGCTGAAATTTTTTTTAGCTGCTATATTACATATATTACACAATACCATCAATCTCTAACTGCAAATTTTCTTTGAGAATTACTATTTCTTTAATCAAAGACATTATACATACAAGATATTTAACAAAATTCACTAGAAGCTAAAATCATCTTAATAATGACAAAGTGAAGTTTTCATGTTTAAAAACTCTTTAGTATTTTAAGAAATCTAACATTTTTAGTACAATTTAAGTAAAATTAACATACAAAAGTCTCCTCTTTAAATCTGCATCATCCATTAAGACCTCTAATAATTTCTTGCTGGCAAAATGATATGCAGGTTCGATATATTCCACATATTGGCTCTCTCGCATTGTATAAACAATTGCTTTAGCATCAGGGCAGTTCACAGGTTTGCCTGCAAAAAAAAAAAAATAGTAAGCAAATTTAAAAAAAATTTTACATCATAAAAAGATATTACATATTAAATTAAAAACAATGTATCATTATGCTTCATGTAAAATAATATGCTCACCGCACTGTCTTATCACATTAAGGTATTTTCCAGTACGTAGAATCATGTCAGCAGCTTTACTCAAGAATATTGGTATCTGATCACGCCTGATTGTGTAACGTCTTTCCCAATATCTTGCAATTAGTTAAGATCAAGTTATATTATAGATAAAATATTTTTTAATCAATTATCTAAAACCAAAAGAATAAACAACATGAATACTTTTTAAATGCATCGATTTCTTAATGGGTACATTAGTTAGAATTATGCTAAAGAGTTTTTTTTAACAAAAATATAAAGCAAATTGAAAAATAAGCACCACATACATGACTCATTGAATAATGGAGCTACATATATAATATTTCTCTTACAAGCAGATAAATTTATTTAATTTTGTTGACAATTTTTAAAAGGCAACATTTACTACATATATTTGACATGGAATGTATGCAACATTTTTCTTCAGTTTTTATCTAAATTATATAAATAGTTATTTACTGAGTAATCTTGATGTATTAATGTAAAGACCAAAATTTAAAAAAATATTTAATCAAAAAGAGAAAAATTATGCATTATTTTTTTTGTTTTGAAATTGTACCATCTCTCCCAATACTGCCTTAAGTTGATATTTTTGCTAGTTATAGATTTATATTATTATTCAATATACAACATTTTATTGTATCAGTACATCATTTGTGATACTGTATAAAACTAATGAAACAAATGTCATACAGTATACCTATATTTTTTACAAGGTTAAAAAATATTACAATTTGATTGCCTCATTTTTAAAATATTTATTTGTATTATTATAGAGAACATTGAAGAGTTATAGTCAGAATTAAGTATCCAGTCATTTCTAAAGAATATGGTAATTTTCTTAAAAATTATACTAGCAAATTTCAAGAACAAATGTACAGTATTTATTTCAACTAAATATTCAACTTCGACCCAAATGAAGGTTAAGTGCATAAAAAAATAATTTGGGAAAGGATACGCATCACTATATTCAGTAGGTAAGTCTTCTTTCTTGATTAATTCATTATCTTCAACCACGAACTAAGGGGAAAAAATTTTCAAGATGCATAGTTATAGAAATGTTTTCAATAATAATAATTTAAAAAATGCAATATAGTTAAATCACTTACTTCAGAGTAATAGTCTGATATAATTCCTTTATAAATCCATTTTTCCAAGATTTCAAAGTATGGAAGTGTAGCCTAGATTAAAATCAAAAATAGAAATTCAAGCAGAAGTATAACAATGGACACTTTTTAAAATTGTTGTGTTTTGTTTTTTAAGTTTGTATGTTTAAAGAAAATGGTACGTTATACAAAGCGCAAAGTCTTTTATATGATTTTAAAAAGAATTTAATACTAAATTCAAATATTTGCAATGCAAAAAAGTTATACTGCAATAACTATTGATATACATATGATACTGATGTTAGCAGTGTATCATTGCTTAGTGGGGTAGCCTTTATTTTTTATTACAGATTTACATCGATGTTTCATTGAGCTGAAAATAGTTTTAAGCTCTTCATTCATTATACAAGATGTCAGGAAGCAATTATATCCTCAATCAGTTCATTTTTATTTCATGGGTACCTCAATTGGACTAGAGTTTTTAAACTGTGCCACAAGTGTTCAATAAGATTGAGGTAAGGACTGTTTCCTGGCCATAACAACTCAATGATCTTAGAACAATATCAGTCTTTCAATTGCTTAACTGTGTGGCAAGGAGTTGAATCTTGCTGAAAAATAAATGAAGCCTTGTTGGTAAATAGATCCCTGATGGAAGGTAGAAGTTTGGATTCTAGAATGGTGTCAATGTATTTTCTGACATTCAGTGTCCCATGGATGATATGAAGACGACCAATACCATCTGCTGTTATGCATGACAAAATCAGAAAACTATGTGCGAACTTCACAGTTGCCTAAATGCAGTCAGGAGGCAGCATTTCTCCTATTCTATGCCTATTTTTGGTCATCATTACCGAATAATGATATCTTAGTTTCATCACTAATCACTGACCACTAATCATTTGTCCAATTAATGTGTTCTTTTGACCTCCATAGTCTTTTTAGAGTTGCTGCAAACTGAGATGAGGCTCTTTTTGTGGAATTCTACCTCTTAGTCTAATATCTGCTAATTCTTTTCTGATTCTTTTTGAACTGACAGAAACACCAACATCATTCAGATAACTTTTGATGATTGTAGATAATATTCTTTTATCTTGGAGACATAGTATTTTTGTTCATCTGTCCTCAACAGATGTGGTGCACCTTTTTCGGCCTTTTCCTGCTTTATTTCTTATTAAATTTGTCTCTTGTCGTCTTAAACAAAACTTTTAGTCTCCAAATATAATCACAAAACCACCCATCTTGAAATTTTAACCTAGGAAAGACCACTTTCTTGTCACACATATCTCTAGGTGTTTAATCTACTCTTTTATTTGATGTCATTGCTTCTTGACTAAATATCATTCTCCTGGCCAGGAAACAGTTCTGACGTCAATCCTATTGAAAACTTGAGGCACCATTTGAAAATTCTTGTCCGAATGAGGTACCCATGAAATAAAAAGGAACTAATTGAGGATATAATTGTTTCCTGACATCAAGTAATAATGAAGAAAAAGCTTAAAACTATTTTCAGCTCAAAGAAACATCAATATGAAGCAGTAATGAAAAATAAAGGCTACAGCTCTAAGCACTGATAACTCACTACAATCATCAGTATCTAAAATATATCGATAGTTATTGTAGCATAACTTCTTTTGCATTGTAAATATTTGAATTTTGTTTTTTTGTATTGAATTCAGCATTAAATTCTCTTTAAAATGATTTAAAAGACTTTGCAATTGGTGCAACGTAACATTTTCTAAAGGCATACAAACTTAAAAACATAACAATTTTGGCAATCACTGTATATTATACAATAAATTTTAAATTTTTATCATAAAACCATAAAATACGTACTGCTCTGGTTAAAGTATGACATATTTCTCGAGATTTGTTAGACCTAAAAATAAACATGCAATGAAATTATAAAAAGTGTCTAATTATATTAAATTTTAATACATTCATAAAATTATGAAGATGTTTCAATTAATAAAAGAATATTCTGAAGAAAATAAAAAAGAAATACCCTGTTAGAGAAGCAGTATTTTCATGAAGGACAGATAACACAGTTCCACCAAAGCAATTACCCTAGATATAAGATAAACAGAATATGTGTAAAGCACATGCACATTTTTATGAATAAAGTAATATCTCAACTTACACTACCTCGACTTAAGCGAACCCAGAGTAACAGGATTTTCAAATTTTATCACTTTGTCCTTTGTTTAAAGAGGGAAGGGAAAATGGTAAAATTGGTAATGTGATTGAAGAAGTTGTTGATTTTGCCAGACAAATAAATTTAGAAGTGGATAGTGATGACATTCAAGAACTGCTGGATCTCTCCAGAATCAGGAGCTGACAGTTGATGAGCTTTTAGAAATGCAAGGGCAAAACTTTGAAGAACTTTGGACCCAGTTTAGTAAGAAGATCAAATGAGGTTGGAAATTTGACAGAAGGCCTCAGTTTAATTGAAAAAGGGTCACAAATTTTAGAAAATATTGACTCCAACAAGGAGGGTATTTTTTCAACAAAACAAGGAAAAAAAATATTATTAACATGCTACCACTCAGTCCCACCCCTCACATGTTTGGGGTATTACTGTACTATAAACAATTATGTGCTTTGAAAAATAAATTTTGAATTTAAAAATGAGAATAATTTATATACCTCTGTCACAGTTTTTCAACATAAAGAAAGAATTACTTTACTAAACTAAGACCTTGACTCAATTGAAAACTGATAGCAACCATTATTGGAGGAAAAAATATTAACCCAAAAGATTGTTAAAAAAATGGAATTGGTATTCAAAAGAATTTCATAGCTTATAATATGCAGTACAGAATAAAACATTAAATTACACATATGAAATAATTAATACATGCACCAAATGGTTTTTATATTAACAAATTAGGACCCCCCCCCCCCCACACAAACATACTTTTACCAGATATTAATTTCAATGTTACAATACATAAAAAAAACTTGTAAGTTATAAACTTGTTGTTTTCATTTAAATTATTTTTGATTTGAGGGTATCTAAATCATAATTAAATGAATAGAAAAAAATAAATTAATATTATTGCATAATGTTTCAAAGAAACTACTTCTAATTCAAGCCATAAATAAAGGAGAGGGAAAAGAATTAAATGCAGTTACTGAAAAATTTCATACCAATATTAAAAAATGCATGAACTTGGTAAAAATTACACATTAAAATGATGCATACATGAATGGAATTTGCATTAAAACAAATACATCTAAATGAAGAGAAAAGATGTATAAATTCTCTCTGTACCTTCGTTAATATAGATGCAATGTTGGCAATAGTTTCCATGGTTGTCAAAGAGGGTTGTAAATAAAACCAAAGTTTTTGAAGAGTTAGATTATGTTGTAAATGTTGATTTTCAAGCTGAGACACAAGTACAAAGTAGTCTTTCAAGAAGGTACGCATAGCTGCAGACAAAGCATGATTCACTAGACCTTGTTCATAATGAATATTTCCTTCAAAAATAAATAAGAATTATTTTTGACAAATAATAAGACAGTTATATTTTGATAAGTAATTGTGATTCTAAAGACTATAGTTCAGAAGAACAAGGAAAAATTTACAATCCATATTTTAAAAAGTATACAGAAATGCATGACATAATTAAACATCAATGCATAAGCAAAATATTCTTCAATATCAAAATAATATTTAATTAGGAAGTTTTCTTAGCTTAATTTATTTTAAATTATTTTTAAAGATATACTTTTATAAAGTTTCAAGAATACTTTTTAGCTTTCCAAGTTTTTAAAATGTGAAATAAAAATAAATGATTGATATAAATCAAAAATTAAATTTTGTTTCATACTAAACTGTTCCATTTCCATGTAGAACTTTTTTTTTACGTATCATTTTATTGTCATAAGATTTAAGGGAAAAAAAAACCTACTTGAAATAAATAATTATGAGGAATTGTTTACTGACAGAAAAGATTTCAGCTATGTTTTACGATAACAAAGTGGGAGAAGGAGTTTTGAGAATAATGATGGATGGATTAAAAGAAAATAGGTTAAATTTAATTTACAAACAAGCAAATTAAGTCTTATATTAAAAAAATGACATTTTAATAATTTGAATGATTGATAAATGATTTTATATTATACAGTCAGCCTCATTAGCAAGCAAGTCTGCTTAGTATGTGTTTTATTATAGTTCCCTTGAGAAATAATTGTTTGAAATGTCATTCTCTGACATTTTAATGTTATAAGTTTTCTGTCATTTTATGAAATTTGGATTAAATTTTTTGTGATAATATCACAAATTCCTGTTAAATATCAGACACATTAATACTTTTCATTTCTTTTTAATGTTAAAACAATAAACTAAGTTTTCTTTAAATATTTTAAGTGTTCTTTAATTAAATTTTATTTTTGATAAGTATAATAATTGATGAAGCCTGGTGGCTGAGTGGTAGCGCGTCACACCACAGGTTCGGCATTCAAATCTCAGGCTGGGCAAGGTCGTCTCAACCTTTCATCTCATAAGTGGGTCGATAAATGAGTATCAAGCTAGCTTGGGAACTAAACACTGGGGGTTTCACGTGATTGGCCACCTAACCGGAACATCTGCTCTTGCACCTCAGCGCTCAAGGTCTCGTAAACTGAAATGGGCACAGTAGACCTTGACCCTCATTGGTTATTGCACCACTGAGTTTAAGTGTAATTGATAAATCATGAAGCATGGTTCATAAATAATTTTTCATTAAGTAAAGCTTTGGTGCATTCTAATCAAACAATTTTTCAAAGTAAATGTAATATTATATTTTTCTCTTAGAATAAGCTGAAATTCCACAGAAAATTCATATTAATGTTGAAATTTATGTTCCCACTCAAATTATACTAATACTGCAACTCGCAGTTCACTTAAACTGTAGTTTTACAACTATGGACTTCAACTACTGTATTTTAACAAGGAAGTCTCATAATTCACTTAATTTATGAAAGCTTAAAAAATTAAAATACTTAAAAAAAATTAAAATATTAAATACTTACTTTCAACAAAACTCATAATTGTGGAATAATGGGAAAACATGGGCATCATATTCTGTACTAACAACTTCAAAGCAACATCTATTTGCGAACAAAAAACAATTTCCAATTAAACATAACTGAGAAACCATATTTTTATAACAAAATTATACAAAGAATCTTCTTCCTCATGAATATTTTAATTAGACGTATAATAACGAAAATAAAAAAGCTGCAATTTTCATACAACTGTCATATATTTTTCTTTGAAAAAATTTGTACATTTTTAAATGCACAAATGAAACTATAAAATTTTAAGCTAACTAATCTTAAATACAGTAAGACCCCGCTTAACACGGGGGATACGTTCCATCAAAGTAGAGCGTGATGCGAAACAGCGCTAAACGAGGCTATCTTAACATGTAAATAATGGGGTTAGGGGAAGATGGATAGAAAATTGGTTAGTTATAAGTTTAATAATTATGTTTTTTTAATAAAAATAAAACCAAACATTTTTATTTCTTACAAAAATAAAAACAATATAAACGAATATATACATATAAAAACAAATAAAATTCTAAGTCAGTCAGATAAATCAGTCTATTCTGTGTTTCCAATTTTCTGCCTTTTTGTCAAGAAGGCATCCTGTTGAAGTTGCCAAATTCAATGCAGCACTAATTTGAGATTGACGTTCACCAGAATCTAATCCTCTAATCACTTGCATTTTAGTTTCCAGTGAAATGCTTTTTCTGGTTGCTTTCTTTTCTTGTTTTTCATTATCATCCATGATAAAAACTAAAGATCATAATATTTGTCACTGTATTAATCGTTATAGTATTATATAAATTTATACTTACAATAATGTCAACAAATGTTTCAAATGATAAAAATGCGTCCGTACAGCACCGCACCAAACAAGAAACACAACTACACTGTTTCGGATATGTTATGTACATATTTTGAAACCTACAATTTCAGGGAATCCCTACAACGCTGTGAGCAATTTCGGGGAATCCCCGGGTTGAAATAAAAGAGCGCTAAACCGAAACAGCGTTAAGCAAGGTCTTACTGTACTATCTTTATAAAATGCTTCAGTTTCAAATATTTCTTGCAAAAAATTGTCCAGCTCATTCCTATTACTTATAAATAGTTTTGATTTGAAAAGCTCTGACATTTATTGATAACATCATAGTGTTAAGCTTCAGGCTTGATAGTAAATAAAGGAAGCCATCATCTTCAAATATCTGTACTTTATTATTGTTCATGCATGACTATTCCAACATGGCGTCCACTTGGCACCTAATCGGAGAGAACAAAAGACATCACGGCAAGGAGTCACCAACCTCTCCTTGATTATTCTCCTATCTATGCCAGTGCACTCAACCTTAAATAGTCCTATTCACCCTAAAATCCCTACACAGTATTTAAGAGTTTGCTCTATTTTTATTATTCAATTAATTTTTAAGTTTAATTTTTCAGACCTGACACAAGTAAATATTTTTAAAGTTAAAATTTACATGATTGCTTATGAAGTCTTTAAGTTTTGATAAATTGATTCTTTTTCCTATTTATATATAATATAATTGGAAACAACTTCTACAAAAAGGAACAGAAAAAGTTAAAGGGCTTGAAAGAAATTTGGAAATAGAATTCTCAATTCATAAAAAAATCAAAGGTTAATAAAAACATATACTTTTTAATTTTCTAAATATTTTACACATTAATAATATAAAACATACTAGTTGTGTCATCCACTAGAAACAACTTCTCATCTTTATCAAGCTTTTTAGAGTATACATAATCACCATCAATACCCTAGATAAAAAAAAAGAGGAAAAAAAAGATAAAATTTCTAAATTTTTTTTTAAAAAAAATTGTTTAAAATTATTAATTTAGTTTGTTTTTACAAAATCATGAATAACTATGAGCATACCACAAGACAAAAAAGTATATCATCAATCAAACGACTTTCTTGAACATTAGGTGGTAGAACACCAATAGGACCACACTAAAAAAACAAAGAGAGGACAATAATTATTTAAAATTATAACTAGTAGTAGATGGACCTAAATTACATAAAAAATTTATTAAATGGAAAAAAGTTTCCTTAACCAGTTTAATTTTACACCTGGGAAGTATTCACATGGCATTAGTCGCAACACATACTCCTAACCTCTATTTCTTGACTGCTAAATGCTAGAATTCACATAATACAAGATGTGGTTATTAAATAACGAGACTGATGCTGTTACAGAAGGAGTAAGCATGCACCAAATGCCAGCAACTGATAGCTATTTAACCTGAAGTCTTCTCTTTCGAATGCAGTACTTTTCATTTCGTCAGACAAATCTGTATAAACATAGTCTTTGTTCACATTAGAGTTCTTTTTCTGTTTTGCCAGAAAAATGATAAGCGTAACACAATAAAGCAATGAATTGTTGAAAATTTTTACATGAAACGGATAAACCACTACTAATAATTTATTGAAATAAATATATAGCAATGAATGTCTATCAAGTGCACATACTTTTGAGTGGTTCCAAGATGGCTGAGAAGACGAAGATGATTTATCCCCGAGTCATCCTTCAATGTCAAAATCAAATGACAATATATAAAAAAAAAATTTAATAATTTGGTTTGATCTGTTTCGTGGGATTACTGAGACTGAAGGAATTGACAAAAAAATCTGTACAGCAACTTTTACAT
Organism: Trichonephila inaurata madagascariensis; assembly: GCA_019973955.1. NCBI lineage: Eukaryota > Metazoa > Arthropoda > Arachnida > Araneae > Nephilidae > Trichonephila > Trichonephila inaurata. The sequence goes on along the minus strand of BMAV01009606.1, from coordinate 308,678 downwards.
TGAGCTGTGGAAGGACAAGTCAGGGGTTCTCCCCCAAGACAATGAACCCTTCCATTCTACACTGTCTGTCAATAGGTTTCTAGCCAAATACAGAATCACAGTGTTAGAGCATCCATCTTATTCACTGGATCTTGCCCCATGCAACTTCTATCTGTTTCTGAAAGTGAAATCTGTATCCAAAGGGACAAGATTTGAATCTATTGAGGTTGTGAAGGAGAAACTGGCACACGTTCTGAACAAGCTGACAGAAGACTTCTAGCACTGTTTAAAACAATGGAAAATTTGCATGGAATGTTATAAGGGTAAAGGAGGGGTTGTACATTGAAGGCGATAATAAGTAAATATGTATGAAATCAAAATAAATTTTTTTTATAACATCTCTCTTGTTATTTACCGTATTTATTGAAATCTAAGCCACCATCGATTCTAAGCTGCATCCCAAATCCTCAACAAGTTTTTGCGAAAAATGAAAAAGAGTGTAAAATGGTATATCGATATTCTATTTAACGAAATTAAAATCAATTTCAAATGAGAACTAATAAGAAGTGAATCATTAGTTATTTAACCAGCATTAAACTTTTAAACATGAACCTGTAATTGCTCTAAATGCCCCACAAAATGAAATTTTCCCTTCGATTCTAAGCTGCACCCGATTCTCAACAGCATTAACACTGGAAAAAAGTGCGGTTTAGATTTGTGTAAATATGGTAATAGCCATACCTTGTATGTCCTCAAACAATTGTTACAGTTCAATTAATGTAATCTAATGCTTGAATTCTTTTTGGTGGAAAAAAGGGTGAAAAATAAAGATGAAAAATAGTATAATAATAGTACAAAAACATTACAACATAAGTGAATGAAATTGATTTTCAGTTTATTTCATAAAATACTTATGCAATACTAGGAAAAACAAGTGATATCAAAGCCAAGTTTATTAGAGATATAACACACACTATGAAAATACAACTTTTTGCAACACGAACAAGTATCATCGTCACCAAGGCTGGAAATAACCATTGCTCAATACTGAATGAAACTTTGAATGTTTTATTAGGGTATGGCAGTCTATGCTGCCCCTACACATTGCCAAAATTAATTTGGTGTAGCAGTGTGTGATATATTTTGGGGCAGTATTTCTCCACTCATCCATGAGACTTGTTCAAGAGATGATGATACAGGACACCGATCTTTGTGCAACATACTGTTTTTGTTGTGATTTAGTTCCTAACGTAGCAAGGAGATTAATGCAATTGGTGCTGGCAGTCAGTTGTTTCCACCAACATTTACTGATCCTGCACAAATACTTATTTTTTAGAGGAATGATTCCTGTTCTTTATAGGTAATCATTAAGTCCTTTGTTGAACTAAGAAATGTGTTTGAATGATATTCATATTCTTCGAAACATACTGAAGCTGCTCCTACAAAACATCTGCAAAAAAAGCAATTCTAGTATTTTAAAATGGGATTCTATTTCCCTTTATATAGTCCTTGTTGATATGTCTGTGGTAAAATGTTAATCAATTGCATGTACTGTTGCAATAAATACACAGATAAAATTTGAAGTGGTTTGGACACATTTTTCATGATGTTGCACTTTGGATGGCAAGCAGTTGTATAGAATGCCTCTATTTATGTGAATTGATTTTAACACTTTGAGCTTCCACAGGAAGACAGAGGAAAATGCTATTATGTGATCACAGAAATTCCAGCAATAAGAGAATAATCCATGATTATGAAAGACGTGGTTCAATCTGAAGGCTCAGATTGCTAAATCTAGATGGTCAGATAGTATCATATGAATTATTTAAAGGAAAAGAAAACATATGAACATATATTCCGATTAGTTTCTTTATACTATCAAAGGCTACAATAATATACAATTTACTTATTTTAGATAAAATTAACAAAAAATAGAATAGTTACATCAAATAGCATAATTTTGCATAACATAGATAAGTTTTTTTACAAAGACCTTTAATCAAAATATTCTTTTAAAACCCTTATTAGAGTTAAACATGTATTTAGAAATGTGGAGCATCATTTTACTTAGCTTTCAATGGTTGAATTTCTGTGGCTTCTATTTATGGGTTGTTTTCAAGAAATTAATTACTCACACAAATGATTTATATAATTAAAATACACTTTTATAACAAAAAAAAAAATCGACGCACCAAGAAGGAGTTGCCTGATTGTAATGAAATTTTGTATATAAAGACATTTGTACCGAACATGCAAATGATTGAAATTTGGTGTCCAATGAATAAATAACAGGAGCTACAACGCATTGAAACAGCGTACTCAGCAGGTATCTTTAAGAAGCAATTCTTAATCTGATGGTCAAAATTTCTGTTGCATTGCATCAACCTTTCAAAAACTGAAAAAATGCCTCGCCGCAGAATTCGAGCTTATTACGAGCAATTGTCAGAGTTTGAAAAAGGTCGTATCATTGGACTGAAAGAGGCAGGTTGTGAAAATGGGAGAATCACTCGTCATATGGGTTGAAGCGATGCAGCCATTAGAAGATGCTGGCAAGAATGGGTGGACAATGGCAGATTTCAGCGTTATGTGGTAGCGGTAGACTTAAGGCCACAGCCGATCGGGAGCATAAATTGATTGTCAGATCGGCTGTCACAGCGCCTGATTCATCGTTATCAACCATCATGAGTGACATGCACATAAGTGTCCACCAGGACCATCCACAGACTGCTGATAGAGCAAAATTTATGCTCATACCGATAGCTATGCCACCTGCCACTCATGCCTGTACACTGTCAAGCCATATTGCAGTGGTGCCTGGCTCAATCAGGTTGGAATCATGCGACGAATCCCGATTCCAACTGTGTCCTGACGATCATCAAAGACGTGTCTGGAGATGCCCAGGTCAGCTTGCTGATTCTGCTTTCACTATTGCATGCCACACAGGCCCCCAACCAAGTGTTATGGTCTGGGGTGCCATTCCTTTTGACAGCCGGACCGTTTTGGTCGTCATTATAGGCAACTTACAGCACAGCGGTACGTCAATGACATTCTGAGAGTTGTTTTGCAACTGTTTCTTTTGCAGTACCTTGGCCCTATTTTTCAGCAAGATAATGTCAGACCACATATGGCACGTGTTCCTAGGAACTGTCTTACAGCTTGTAAAACACTTCCTTCGCCAGCCAGATCGCCAAATCTCTCTCCAATTGAGCATGTCTAGGATATGATGGGAAAGCGATTGCATCTACCGGGGAATGTTGATGACCTGGCCCGATAATTGGAGCAAATTTGGCAAGAAATACCGCAGGAGACCATCAGGATGCTTTTTCATTCTATGCCACATCGTGTAGCAGCTTGCATTCAGGCTAGAGGAGAGTCAACATCTTATTGAGCTTGTTACTTTGTAATTCTGAAATAAATCATTCAATTTGTCTGAAATTTTATTTATTTTCTATTCGGCACATAATCTTTCTACCCATTAATTTTTGTCTCTATTGGACAGTTTGATCTTGATGCGTCAATTTTTTTGCTATAGAGCAGTGATTCCCAAAGTGGTCTATATAGACCCCCAGGGGTCTATGACAACCTGTAAGGGGTCCACGACAGCGAAGAAATAATTTGGGGGTCCATGAGGTGTAAATGGGGGTCTACGATAGTGGCTCTCATTAAACCAGATCATGACTAATATTAAAAGAAAATTTAATCAAGTGGAAACTAGACACCTATTTAATAGATTTTTTTATTAAATTTAATGAGGTTAATTTGCAGTTACAAGGCGAAAGCATAAATTTTATTAAAACAAGGACCACATTTCAACCTTTTTTACCAGAATTAAGCTAAAGGAGTATAATTTTGGACGTCTCTAACATTTAAATGCCTTTTTTTTAGATTTTGAAACTAGGTTTGAGAATGTTTTGACTATCGTAATATTACAGTAGTCAATGAATTCATATGGTATCTTAAAAAAAATGTCAGATTACAAGTTAAGCACTGGAATACGCACTAACGAAGATCTTAAGGTAAAATTTAGAAACGATATCAACAATTTTGGCTTCAAAAAGATATACCTGTTATTTATTCCATATTATGGAATACCTTGAGAAAGTTTTTAATTGTTTTTCCAACTGAGAAGGAGTTTCAGTGCGCTTGCTAATCTCCAAAATATAAAAGAAGAAAGTATTGGACACTATTAACCAAGGAAATATTTAGGGCTAAAACCTGATAAGATTGATGCTAAAAGTTGAAAATTTGTTATTTCATCCCTTCTAAAAAAACATTTGTTTGTAGCTCAGTTATTTTATGTTATAGTTGTTTCATGCATTAACTAAATTTAAATTTAATTAATTAAAATATATGCTTTCTTAAGTTTTAAGCACTCTGTACTTCACTACAGTTAAAAATATTAATATTTTAAAGTAAATAGCTCTATACTTGCTGTCAAAACACATTTAAGTTGATAAATTTGCAAAAATTTAATATTAGGTAAGTAGGGGGTCTAACCCAAACTGAAAAACCAGTCAAGGGGTCTATGAGGCAAAAAAGTTTGGGAATCTCTGCTATAGAGTATAGTTCCACAAAAAACACATTTATTTAAAAACAAATAAAAATATATGCATTTTTATGTTTTGCTAAAAATATATAAATTATCTAAAATAATTCAGTAAATTGCTAATAAACTTTAGGTAAAATCCTGTGAAAAATAAAATTAATAATTAATCATACTACTTTATATTTCAACAAATAAAATTGTTTCTAATCACATTATCTATCCTAAAATGAAGTTAAAAAAAAAAATGACACAATTTTTGAACTTTTACATGATTAAAACCCTCTTCAATCACCATAATAAATCTACACGAAATATCAATATCTTTAAAAAATTAAGAGAAATATTAGTGTAACTTACATGTATGAAATCAGATCTAGGTTCTTGTTTAAAATCCCAACTCAAATTGTTTCTCTGATCAACCCAATCTGGCAGTGCATAAATACCTTGAGGTACTGAAAATATTTACAGACATTTTACGAATATATAGAAGAACACAATCAGGCCATTTTAGCAAATATCAGAAAAATTAACTTGTTCAAAATTCACTACTGGTTACTAGGTAATTAAAATCAATATAAGGAAATCTCAGTAACGAATAAGCTTCTGAACAGCTATTAGATACAGTATTTCTTCAAAGCAGATTAGTTAAATCACATCTTAACTCATTCATCTTTTAGAGATTAAAATATAGCTTATGTGCTTTGTATTTACAAACATTAATGTGCAGATTAATATTTTATTTAAACAAAAATTAAATATTTTTAAAAAAATATTGTGTATAAAAAATACTTTTATGACTATTTTCCATTTATTTTTTCTGTTGTAAGCTTTTTTTTAATGATACATATTGTATCTTTATTCTAAAAATAAACTTGTGTAATATGTAGAATAATTTCAGAGAAATGTACCCTACAAGATTAAATTAGCAAAAATATAAGTAATTCACTGTTTATTGGCCTTCAATTTAGAAACAGGATGAAAGCTATTACTGCTACTGATCGAGAGTAGGCAACCAAACATCTCAGTGCATCCATACTCAGCCACAATATGATAAAACAAACTCAGGCAAATATATCAAAAACTTGCCAACTCATTCATTATTTTCAAATTAATAGATATTATGATTTTAGTAGTGTTTGAATAAGTAAACCCAACACACTCGGCATAAATTTACATAAAAATGTAATTACCGTAATATCCGGTGTATAGCGCTCACCTATACTTTCAAGCTGTATTTTTTTATTTTTAGGTATATTCGCTGTATAGCATCTCCCCTTTTTAGTACGAAGAAACTTTAAGCATACAACAGCAATGATCTCATGATTTTAAGTCATTTATTCGAAGTACAATCTCAGGTTTTTGAAAAAATATTATACTTCTAGAACTACGACTCCTTATGTTCACAAGGTATGTCATTTATTTTTAATAAGCTGCAATTCGATATATGAAGAAGCCTAATTTTTTTATACTCATCTCTTTTTTTTTTTTTTAATTTGAAAGCTGTTATTGTTATACCTGGTTTAGGTGCGTACGTGTTAAGGAAATAATAATACCTAATTCAGCCACTTCAATTTAATTACCATTTAAAAATGGAATACATTTAAAAGTATTTACAAATAGTACACATCTAAAAATATTTACAAAAGTTTAAATTTTTAAACTGATTTCATTACTGCATGCTCGTACTAACAGTCTGGATAGCGGAGATGTTTACAGTTGCACCTCTCTCGACAAAAATTAATGACGGACTGCCAGCTCCTCTTTTTAAACGCTTCACTTCACGCGCCTCAGTGTCTCTTCACTTCTTCCTTCGGTGCTCTGTTGGTTCATCTCCACTACCAATGTCATCTAGCGATGGCAGCACTCCACAACAGCCACACCTGGCATATAACGTGCACCCACAAATTTCGATCTTATTTTTTGTGTTAAAAATGCGCGTTATATGCCGGATTTTACAGTAGCAATAAAAATTAAGAAACAAATTTTTTTGTCTTTAACAATTTGTTTGATCCTCTTTCCCATAAAAAAAAAAAGAACAAAATAATAATAATAAAAATTAAAAATTGATTTTGAGATTAAGAACCATTAGACAAATCTATTTCTTGTTACTATTGTTGGTACTTCAACCCTTCTTTTGTTAATTTTGCTAGATTTCTGAAAACACTTTATGGACAAATATTTAATTTTTATTTATGCTTTATATTTAGCACACACACACACATTCTATTTTTTAAAAATTTCCTTTAATACACATTTTTTTGAACTTTTGAATAAATATAATTATTTTTTATGAATAAGAATATTTTCTTTTTGTTTAAGATACAATTCAATCCTTTTTTAATACATCCAGTTTCAGACATTCACTGTCTAAATTTAACACATTCCTGCAAAAAGTGGCATACATTGCACATTTTTGTACGTGAATTGCTATTCAAGTAGATTAGGTGTCTCAGTAAATAGCAGGAACAAAATTATTCAACAAATAAGCTAGGCGTCGATGAACGTCTTGGAGTGTCTTTCTCCAATGTGAAATAGTAGGACCCATAACTGTAGCATTTTTTCAGATAGAAGCCTTTTTTTTTAATAAATAGAAAAATGCTAAGCATTATTACTACATCCAGACTTCGCTATTCTTTAAAAAGCTGTGTATTCTATAGGATTACAACTTTTTAATCAAACAGATAAATTTTTTCTGGTACACGATGTGTTTCATATTGTATTTTGTCTATTGTATTTTCTATTCAGAATGTTAAATGAATTTTCACTTTACGTGTTACAAGGAAAAAAATACTTATCAAAATGAACACTGTATAAATGACACATCTAAAATAAAAAATAAATTAATTTATGTTAATTTATTGAAAGGTAAAAATACTTTATGGATTACAAAACAAGTTTTCAGTAAAAATCCAGTTATCAATAAAAACATTTGAAATTTTTTGAAAAAGCAGTGAAACAGATGCATCAATTGCAACAATGAAAATTTTCATGAAGAATGAAACATTATTCTGCATGGAAATTTGTTCCAAATTTAGGCTCTTATATGTTTGGCAAAGTCATATTAAAATTTCCATTCTATAAAGTCACATGTTTTGTTTAATGCAACACATTTTTTAGACTTCCCATTTTAAAACATGTTTCCATTTATTAAACAAGACAATATAATAATCAAAATAATATTTACCATTCCTCTTTTTTGACTTTTCATCTTCTTCTGGTTTCTGGAACAATCAATATTAATTTAAACATTAGAAAATTGAGAAAATTACAAAAATGCAACATTTTACACATATTCTCATGATTTTACTCAAATTATTTTATATGATTTGTTTATTACAGAATAATGCATTATGAATAATCAAAGGAAATCTGGATGATATTCCCTTTTTATCTTTAAAAAAAATCTTTCACAAATATATATACAGAATAATTGAGATGCATGCATTTAGAAATGAGACAATATTCAGGAAATAATCATGGATTTATTATGAAAAGGGATAGAAGAAAAAAAGAAAAACCTGAGTTACAAGGGGAGCTGAGGGTATATACATATATACTAGCATAAAGAATGTGATAAATAGCAGATATTTTATCAAATAGAACTGAAAGTGTTTTAATATTAGACCTACAATACTGAGTTCTAAAGAAAAAAATATAACTATTAACACAACACAAAAAAATATAAATATATACTATCAGTGCCTTGAAAGGAGCTTTAATGCCTTTTCTAGTAACAGGAACGAAATTATTTAAACTGGTTAATAAGCCATCTATCAAAATATTACAGATGGCATTTGGAATTTTATTCCTCCTTAAACCCCTCATTTTGGTGGCCTAAAGGAAGTATGATGAAATCATTTAAATTTCCTCTTTCATGTACAGTTGAAAAAATACAAACATTTGAGATGTTCTCGTATAACCAGTCAAGCAGAATCATTTTTAAATTGCTAGCATCTAATTCTACTTTCCACAGATTCTAATAAATTGCAAGTACTAGCATCCTTTCTTAGTAAGCAGACTAATCAGATAATTCTTTCAAAAGAAGATAAAGTATGGTTAAAAATATTTAATATATTTGGATATGATAGCATACATTACCTGATTCACTTACAGGTTTTGGGAGTAAATATAAAAGTATTTTATAGAAAAGATCAAATGATTGGTTTGCTTAGTTTAGATAAATTAGGGACTTGCAAAAGAATTTATAACACATTGTATTACATTTTTAATATTTTATGTACTCAATTTTCTTTCTTATTTTAATCTCATTAAGTTAGAATTACATTATAAAAAATAGTTTGTATATCTTCTGGTAGAACACTACAAGGTCAGAAAGACTATGTCAGCACATCTAAAAGAGCTTTATTAGCCTTACTGGCAACTTTGATTTAAAACAATTCTCACAACTCATACTTGCATTGCTTCTAGGGAAGTTTATTTGATGCAACTGTTATCCAAATTGTTAGATCTTTCACAAAGACCATAGGGTCAACAGAGCTTGTAAAATTAGTTTGTTATGGTACAAAAACAACAATATAAACCCATCAAGCATGCATTGAGTTGAACATGACTAGGAGAACACACAGTCTCTTTATTTGAATTATACTGCATTATACATTGCCCTACAAAGGTTAAGGTACCTGATTTTTTTTTTTTTTGCATCTAATTTCAAAATGAATGAACATAGAAACAAGAAGCTTGGAGGAAATGCGCACTAAGAATTTTTTTTATTGAATGTAATACAGAAATTTACGTAAGTTTAACACGAACATGATTTACAACAAAAAGCACTTTTGCCAAATAATTCCATTTTTAGAGGAAGCAGTATATCACAGTTTTATGAGGAAAAATGACATGGAAACATTACAAAAAAATGGGTTTAATAAGGAATGCAATACAACCACCAATACCAAACCTAACAGCAATGCATTGGCCACATCAGCTTTTTCATACTCTCAATTTAAGTTGTCAGGTACTAAAATGGGAAACAAATACCAAACATGGAATTAACCTAGTTTCATCTCATGTAACCACCTTGGAGAAAGACTTGCAAAGCATCAACAGAGGAGATTCAGATCTGGAAACTGAGTTGGCCATTCCCAATGCTTCAAACTGTGATTCTCAAGCTAAGTTTTCAACAAATATAATTTATTGTTAATATTATCATCCATCAAATTAATTCATTACCAATAGAAGCGAGAAAATGAGGGGTTATATCAATCAAAAATCTCATCCTGATATTTCCCACCATTCAAAGTTCTTCCATAGAACACATGCAAGTCGGTGTGATCACTGAGAGAGATCCCTGCCCAAGACATGATTTCATCACCTCTGCATATGTCTTTTAATAATGTTAGTTTGGCTGTACCTAAAGCATTAATTATTCCTTCCATGTCAGTAGACACTCTGAATCTTTGTCCAGTGTGAATCTGAACTCTTCTGTGAACTACTAGGTCATGCAAATATGCTCTCTTCCCAACATCAATGAGCTGATCTTGGTCATCCGTTTAGGGGGCATACATAACTGGTTATCTTGTACAGAGGAAAAGAATTGAACTGCAAATGCATCTTCACACATTTTTCTTCACAATGCTACAAAATGATCTGCAATGAGATCAAGCACAGTAATACTTCTCCTTTAGGCTGAAATTAAGGATTACCTGTATGTGTTGTAACACATGATTAACTCTGGACTCTCAAGGACAGAGTCAATGAAATCACCAGCAGTTATAGAAGATCATGCACAAAATGCACACATAATTGCAAGAGTTTGATTTTCACACATTTTCTCCCATTTCTATGCAAGCGTTTGTTTCTTTAAAATAAAAGTGGTGGCCATTGCTTCTTACATAACTTAAGTTTTTTACTATCATTCATATAAACTATGGATTTTATTATTGCCATTTTTTGTAATGGTGAGTTTTGAAAAACATGCTGTACCACAACTTTTTGCAGCCAATGCATGTATATGTATAAAAACAAAAATTTAACACATTTTCGTTAAAATTTTTTTACGTACAAGTTTAAATAAAAATAATACCTGAACATCTTTGCCAGACAGTTGACTATCAGTAGTGTGATTCAACTTTTCAGTATAAAAAGGATAGCCACTGATTTTGTTTGGTTCATCCTTCACTAATAAGTTCTTTACCTAAATGAGGGAAAAATAAATATATAACAAAAATTATTATTTTCAAAAATAAGCTCAGCTCCATGAATTAATCAGTAAAAACCTCTGAGAAAGAGGGAAGGACGATAATTTCATGATGTTAAAAAAATGTTAAATAAAATTATCCATAGAAAAAATAAAAGTATTATAAAGATGGAATTTTTATTAAATAAACACTGGAGGTGAAATGATAAAAAATAAATATTCATGCAAAATGACTAATAAAATAATCTAAATATGGTGAAATATTTAGTCACTTTACAATAAAAGAAGAAAGAGTCATTAAGAAATGCTTCTTGTTTGGTCTACTAAATCCTCAAACTTCATTTTAATAGTTCATACCTATTGTCAAAGCTGTAATATTAACACCAATTACTAATAATTAAACAAGTTGAACCTCGTTAAATGAGAATTTTGAACACTCACAAATGGTGTAAAAGAACATCTTTTGGAATGGTTAGTTTTCCTGGAAAACCTCCCAACACTCACTCTACTCCCACCACATATTTTAACTATGCTTTTATATAAATATATATTATGTTTTTAAGGAATAAGTTCTTTAAGATCATTCTTTTTTAGTTCTTTTAGATCATTTTAGTTTGTACTTATTTCTATGACAAAAATGAACTCATAAACAAGTGAAAAAAATATAATTAGTACTGTTTGAGAAAATGGAAAAAGAATTTGAATCTCTTTTGATAGGCAAATGTACTAGAATATACACCGGGCAATTTAAATTTGTAAATAAAATGTAAAAAATGCAATGTAAAAAAAATTAACATTATGGAGCTAATACGGAATGTCCCCCCCCCCTACATTAATGGATAAAGAAATAAAAACATTTCTCAATTATTTGTCATAATACTACTTATGTAATAGCATTAGGACCCACAGCTAGTTACAGTAGTTTTGCTAGCACAAGTACAGTAGTATTTCTTTATTCATGTATAAATTCTTTCTATACTTCACATATACATAAATTAATTTTAAGCAGGCTAACTATGTTAGTTTTCTGAAAAAATAACTAACATCCAGTATCTCCTTTGGTTTATTTGTGAATATACAATCCTAAAATGAATATTTTTTTTATAAAAATTCATATTTCTTTTAAAAATTTTGTTTTATTAGTGAAATACATTTCTTTCATCTGAGTTTTAATTCCCATTGAAAAAAATTACACTAACAAAATAAAAAGCTTTTCTTCAAAAACTTTTGTGATCTATGCTTTTTAAGACCATTTAAATTTACTCACAGATATCAAAGACTGATATCTGGCAAGACAGCCCCTCGTGGGCCAGTACTTTCCTTTAAAGATTCCTCCATAATGACCTTTGTTCTCCAAGTTTTCTCGTTTATAATCCCAAAGTCTGTTTCCACTGAGTCTGCCCCTCTCAGCCTTGGTCTTCCACGCTTCTGAGAGAGAATCCCAGTGACTTTGAACTGCAGTACCTTTTTGACAACATTATCATCTGGCAATGCGAATTATATGGGCCATCCAATTCATTTGATTTATTTTTATGTATTTAATGATATCAGTTTGTTTATAAATTCTATATAATTCAAAATTGTATCTTCTCCAACTATTGTTTTTGTTTACACCTACAAATATACTTCAAAATATTTTTCTCTCAAAATATGTCATTTGATTTTCTTCCAGTTTTGTTACTGTCCAAGTTTCAGATGTATATGTCAGAACATGTTATTTAAAATAAATATAATTCAACTAAACCTAGTTTAAATACATTTCAATAATAAAAACAAATTCAGTATGACTTCAACACTAAATACAACTGAAAACCCAGTTTAATGATAAATTTAATTTAGGAATTAAATTTGGAGTACTAACAGATAAAAAATATTCAATGAAAATTATAGTTTTGATATACGTTAAAATCCTAGGAGAGCCCACACCCTTGGCGACAAACCGGAAAAAGCGCCAAGCCATAACAAGATGGGGCCAAGTGAACCCGACAATGGCGGCAAGTTAACATAGTGGGATATGGTGGATGCATAATGAAAATATATGTAAACAATACAGAAATTAAACATTTAAGATAAAAAATATAAAAACAACACTTACTTTTTTAATGCTGATCTTCTCCGAGTGGAGGGTACAGAATAACAACAGATTTTAAAAAAGCCTTAAAGGTCTCATCTTTAAGCGAATGATTGTGTGAGCACCGCCATATATATTCTGTGAGGTAATGGTCAAACATACCCTCGGCTGGCTGGTACGATTTCGAAGAAAGCGTTTTATTGCTGACCATGTTACATCATGCCGATCATTATATTTAGGACATTCATAACTCGAAACAATAAATCCTCCCTTCATACACCATTCAATCAATTCCTTCTTACCTTTCGCATTCAACAAAGTAAAAAATTCTAAAGAATATTCACTCACACATGTAGCCATACTTTCAGCCCAGAGCCCAATAGCAAAATGAAATGTGAAATGCCCGCCGACAAAATATGAAAATTCCAGAAATAGTTAGGGTTACCATATTTAGTGTATCAAAGTAGGGTTACCAAGATGACGCAATTATTGCCAACCAAAATAATTTGTGCGAAGGGCATGGGCTCTCCTAGGACCGAACCTTGATATACTCAAACTAATATGAATGTGACTCAATAGTTACTTCTTACAATGAACATTAATAGACTATAATAATTAATAATTGAAAAGAAAGTTACAAAGCAGTTAATCAATATAAAATATTTACCTTTTCATCACATTGTATTTTATACAGCAATGTCAAAAGAGGATCCACTTCACGTACCCTATACATACATATAAAAAAAAACAATCACAAAATGACAAAAAATATTATAAGCTATTTGATTATTTTTCATGACTAACAAACAAATTGAAAAATTTGCTATTTGTGCAAATGAAAGTAGTTCAATACTGTCTCATATGAACCTAACTTTTTAAAAAATATTATTTGTTTTTATAATAAAAATATACATGTATATTTTTAAATTTATCAGAACAAACTAAGCTTGTTATTTTCTTTAAAAAATAGTAGGGTAAAAAGGTTTTTTCTTTTTCTGAAAAATATAAAATTTCTAAATATTTAACATATTTTTCTTTAAATATGGTAAATATATATATATATATATAAACTTTAGATCAGATACTACATTAGAATCTTAGATGTTACATATTAGAATTTTAGATTTAAAAAACATATATACATTACAGTTTATTTTATTCAGATTACACACAGTGATGACAAGTACTGAACTTATTCAAGCATGTGGCCAAAGATGTAGATTAGACGTAAATTTTCAGGTGAACCAATAATACACAGCATTATGACTGGAATCACTGGGCAATATAATATATATTTACGCAACCGTATTTCTGATAGTTCAGCATTTGTAAAAACATCTGAGATGGCATAATATGGCAAGTGATAAAGACAAGATACTTTGTGTTTGTTGTAAACATTTGACAAAGACAGTATTACACAGCTATAGCTTGTGCATATTCTCAAGTTCATCATGTGGATGCAATTGACAGCAGTACATGTTGCTGAAATTTTTTGAAAATGCAGCAAAGAAAACAGAAACTGTCAAGGTCAGGCAGAGTATAGATGTCCCACATTTGTTAAAGAGGTTTTGATCAAACCACAAAACAGCCCAAATCCAAATGTATCAGAATCAGCTGAAGCCTTCACTAGAAGTATAGATCCACATCAGCTTACAGTAGATCAACAAGACTGGTAGTTGGTTAATTGTATTTACTTGCACAAAATGATTTTTTGTATTTCTTGTACAAAAATGAGCTACTTCTAAAACAGATTGTGAGACGAGAAGAAAAGTGGGTTATGAATTGTAACAAAGTGTCAATGGATTATGGATTGAGCCACCTTCACCCATATCAGAATCAAGACAATTTGGTTGAGGGTGTGGTGGGATGTGAAGGGAATGATCCGAGAAATCCTACAATCAAACCCAAGTCAATAGTACTGTTTTCTACTGTCTTCTGTAACACAGATTGCAATCGGTATTGGTCTTGAAGGGGTCTAGCATCATCAATTGGCACTGTATTATCCTCTACTGCATAACCCCCATGCTACTGTCATCACTTGCAAAAAAAATAATACGATTTGATTGGAAAGCCTTATCTCATCTTCCCTATTGTATCCTGGATGTCTACAGATTATTATATATTTCCTGTGCAAAAATCAACACTCTCAGTAAAAAAATCTAATTTTTATGACATGAAAACTGCTGTACAAAAATTTTTAAATTCCAATCCTCAGAACTTTTATTGATATAGAATTTATTTCTTACCAGAAAGACAGTAAATGTCATAGATCATAATGGTAAGTATGCAAAATCTTAGGAAAAATATTTTCAGTTATTTGCATTTCTCCATCATCACAAAAATGTCTAACTTTTTATCTTGCCAGGTAATAAGAATACAATGTGGCACATGCCTCTCTCTATATACGAGTTGCTAATTACTGGGTTAACTTATCATTTATTGACTTCAGCAAAATTAATAAATTTATAAGAGTACCTAGGTATTGAATTTTAATTTGGGTTAAACATTACAAAGGACACATTAAAAATGCATAAAGATACTTTTGAATAAGAGAGAGTGAGAAAGAGTACCTCTGTTTTTTAAAAATTATTTTCATGGAATTCCAAATAGTTTTTTTAAAAAAAAAATGTAAATTAAATGAGAGCAAATTGTGAAATTTTGTAAAGTGCTTTTGAAAATGTTTCATTATTGATCGAATTTTAGAGAAAGACAGAGAGATACAACTGCAATTTTTAAAAAAGATTTTGCAAACTCTTCTAGACATATTATAAAAGCATTAATAATTTTAAGATGCAACAAATAATTGAATTTCATTGTTGTCAAACAAGCACTTATTCAAAACAACAGTATAATTTAAAAATAATTTTAGTTTCTATTAAAATTTTTAAAAAAGAATATAAACTTACTGTTTGGTTTTCAATTCTTCATATTTTCGTAAGAATTCTTCTGGGTATGGAGAAGCTTCAGACAGCTTTTTTATAAGTGAAACAGGAAGACTCTAAAATTCACAAAAACATAATTACCACAAAAGGTTATAAAATCCATATTTATATGTAAAATTGTAAATTTTTATGCAATAGTTCTACAAGTAATGTTCGAAGAATTTATATGCACACTGTATTATATAATTATTACAAAGTTTTGAAATGTTTAAGATAATCATTAAATTTAAAAATGTACGTTTTTCGTATAAATTCAAAATATTAGATAATTACATTATGCTTAAATATTACTTTCAGCAACTAGATAAAAAAATCAACATACTTTGGAAGTAACATAAGGAGTTCTGCTCTTATTTAAAATTTCAGAATACTCTTCACACAATGCTCCTTCATTAATTTTTTCACTAAATCTAAAATGCACAAAACATATATTAAAAAATCCAACTAAAATATAAAACTTACAGAAATAATTTTAACTAGAGTCATAAATTATTATTAAAAAGTAGTCTTACATTAATAGTAAAATTCCTTCTATATAGATTCATACAGATTGCTGTTCCCGTGAATTTTGATTAACACGCATGTACCTTTTTTGCATTAGTATTTTAACTATATATTACTGAAGTCCTCCTTTTATTCTGTCTTTGTTTTATAGTTAACCATTTCACCATGATTCACAGTGGTGTAGATACAGAAACAGCAACAGCTTACCTAAAATACTTTTTAGATTGTTGATGACACTGTTGTCTTCATAAAGAAGTTCACTTTAACCTTGTAGTGCCGCTTGATAACAAATCATTGGTATCTCTTTATTTTAACACCAAGTTTATACTCTATTCATATGCACTAAAAATGTTACTTACCGTAAAATCCGGCGTATAACGCGCACCTATACTTTCAAGCTAAATTTTTCAATTTTTAGGTATATTCGCCGTATAACGCGCACCCCCTTTTTAATGAAAAAATCTGAAGTATTAATATACATTGTTTTTTTGTTTTGAAGTATTTAGTTCGAGGTATTATCCCAGACTTTTGAAAAAATAGTATACTTCTAGAATTACAACTGTTCTTGTTCATAAGGCAAGTCGTTTCTTTTAAATAAACAGTATTTCGATAAATCTACAAGTAAATTTTTTTATGCCCATCCTTTTGGTTATTTTTAAAGCTATCGTTTTTATACCCGGCGTATAACGCGCACCCTTAATTTTCGATCTTATTTTTTGTGTTCAAAGTGTGCGTTATACGCCGGATTTTACGGTATGTATTATTGCAACCTATTGGCGACATTGTATGAAACGAAACACATGATTGCCAATTTAGGGCAAACAATACATGCAAAATTGGGGTTGCCAACTTGGCGAGTTATCTTGAACGTTGGGGATTGTTGCAGTAATATGTAAGCACCAAATTTTTTAAATATAACAATTTGGTTGAAACTTCAATCTAAAACAGAGAGAAATACAAAATAAGATTTAAGAGATCAAAGAATTCATTTAAAGAATTCATATCCAGAGAACTCCAAAAGAGAAGGTTCCTTGAGACCTATTAAACAGAATGCACAATAGAAATCTGATTGAATATTTTCAAATAGAGATTAAGAAATAAATGCAAGTCATGTCTTTTTAAAAAATTAAATATTTTTAAAACAGACTACTGTTTACTTAATTCAAAGAATCCTGTTCAAAGAGATAAAACCCATTATTGGTTAATATTGAATGGAACCCAGACAATAGTTTCTAATATTTAATTTGTCATTATGCAGATTTATACCCCTTAAATTGCACTCTTTTGTTGATTTTGGAATCATGAATTACTATTTAAGCATTTATCCCTCATAATTTGAGAAATAATCTATCTTTATATTTTTTCTACATACATCTAAAAAATACCAATCACACACAACCTCTTTGTTAATAATCAAGACAAAAAAATTTACATCAATGCTTAATTGAAAAAATAAAACAATGATACAGAATTCATTTCACTATTTGTTTTTGGTCACAATTCAAATTATCACTTTGATTTTACATCCTACAAGGTTTATAAAAACATATTAAAGAGATAAAATAATGCATTAATAGTCAAAAGGCATGGAATGATGTTGCAATAATTCTGAAAGATATATGCATAACTACTCATTTTTTCCCCATACACATACCATTCATCTATTTAACATGAATTTATTTCCATTTAAATGCAACCAAATTATAGAGAAAGTTCTTGTATTTGAGCATGCATAGGAATGTTTCAACATCATTGGATGCATATCATAGCCTTTTGAGACTTTTTTTAATTGCTAAAAATAATTGAAGCACTTATACCAAAATAAAAAAAAAAACATGCATCAGGATAATGGATAGTATACAATAAAAGGAGAAATAAATCTTGTTTAAATTTCAAGACATGATTGCACTAATGGAAAAAAGATATATGATAAAATTATTTTATTTTTCTTCAATATCTATTATCTAACAAATAAAAACGAGAAAGTCACAGTAATAAGCATAAATTTTAAAAACATTAAGCTTAGCAGTGAATAAAATTTTAGAAAATTATTTTAAAGTATTTTAATTTAGCAACAAATTTGTTATGAAAATGAAAAGTTATGAATATTTTTAGAGATAACATTTTTGGTTCAAGTGTAGTATAGGGGGCCACTTTGAATTTAGCGATTTTTCTTCGGATTTGGCGAATTTTTTCTAAATGTCATAGTGAGATATCGAATTCATTTTGAAATAATAATAATTCCGAAAAAAGTACCTTGGCGACTGGTTTTAGTCGCCAAAAAAAAGGACTGCGCCAAGTGGCCCCCCCTATACTACACTTGAACCACATTTTTTAAAGTTAAAAAAACGCTTAAATGTTTTTTTTTCAGTCAGTTTAAATAAAATATTAATTTTCTTCAAATAAAGTACGAAAATCTTTTTTCTTTCTTTTTTAAATTAAAATGATTCATCTAGTATTTGTTTTTTTTTACAATGCTATTGCGAATATCAAACAAGTATATAACTTATCATCCTCCAAATCTACAGAATACGTATAATGCTAAATATTGATAATACATTTTTAAAATTATGTCCAGATGCTAATTACTATAATACAATTTTTTTGATTTACTAGAATATTAATTTATTTATACACACAAACTATGAAATGAAGATAAATTGATTGAATTACTCATTAGTCTAACGATTATTTACAGATAAATAAAAATAAACTAAAAAAGTAAAAACTCTTACCCAAGAGAGTGAACTAACTCACTCACAAGATGATGTACTGTATATTCGGTCATTATTTACGTATAGAGCCTAAAATAACGTAAAAATATTTTAGCTAGTAATATCTGAATTAAGACTTGAACAATAATGCTAAATAACAAATCATTAAGTCTTCAATCTATGTACTTACATCTTTTCAAACAGATCTTTTTAAATGTAAAATAGAAATAAAATTTTTAGTAACTATGAAGCACAAACAATTATATACACACATATCACAACATTATTATTAATAATAAGAATAACTTCAATTATAAGCGAAGTTACATTTTTTAAAAATGCGATTGAGGCGCTCGATGTAAATAAAAATTTAGAGTTGAGCTGTATATTTTTTGATAACAAAAATATTATTTGACACATCCATGAAATATCAAATGAAATAAAAAAAACTCTAAAATTCTTCTTTTTACTTATCAAAGTCTATTAAAATAAAATTATAGCTTCATCTAAAGTTTTATTAGCTAAACTAATAGCTTTATGAAATTCCATAGTTTTGCTTTCAATTAAATTCCTCCAAAATATATTAAATTTACTATTAAAATCGAAGTATTTTAAAATTGATAGCAAATAAGTAAATTTTTTAGAATATTGCACCGTTTGTACGTTTATAATTTTAAAATATATTTTCATCATTTTGACATTATTTTTTAAGTACTAAAGAAGATGTAAACTTGTTTCGTCTGTACCGTTCACTCATGGCTCCGTAGGTTTCTGTTGTGTTTTTTTTTTGAAAAAAAGTATACAATGAAAACTTTCTTATATTTCAAGCTAATGCATCCCTGATCCGTGTCTAATTTAAATCCTCAAAATGTCAGATCTCTTTAAATCAGCATTTGGCTATTTTTCGAGCAATGTTCCTAGAGAGGAACATGAATTTGTTGGCCAAGTAGTTGAACTTGAAAAACAAAAATTGAGAGTGAAAAGAGTTATTGCTGAAGGTGAGACGCCCTCAATTAAATGCATATATTTTAATGTTGAACTGTCATTGCATCATTATATTTAAATTTTAGCAAAAAGTCACCCATGAATTTTTTTCCTTGCAATATTAATTTGTAAAAAATTTCATTTCATGCGTCGAAACAGTTAAAATGTAAACAATTTTGTGACATGATTATTTAAATTAAGTTCATTGACGAAAATCATCAAATTATATTATTTACTTTGTATTAGTGTAACAAAATAATGTGCTTGTGAATCCATTTTTGCAACAAAAATGAATTCACAAAAGTGCTTTAAATGCTCTATTTACTTTTCAGTGTGATTGTGTAAAAACATTTCCAATAGAAATATTTTTCTCTGAAAAATTATATCACATTTTTCATCTGTATCTAATTTTAAAATTGATTTGTGGTAAGGGGAAATAAGTATGATTTTCTTAAATTGATATGTATGGTTATCCAAAAATTTCAAAATTAAAATGCAACATTTTGAATGCATTATTTATTGCATTCATTTAAAATTTGTAGTCCTCACAATAAAAAGTTCACAGAAAGAAAATGTGTCATATTAGCACTTATCTGTGTACTTTTTATGATCTGATATTATTACAAGGAGGATTTTATATATTTATATTTATTAATAAAAGCCTATTTATCATATTTATAAATTTGCAGTATGGAATAGAATTGTATTCACAGTTGAAATGTAAATGTAATTTGCATAATTTTATTGATAAGAATAAATCTAAACATATTATGAAGTTATATTTTATTTAATGAGTCATATTTTAAAACTATTTTACTTGTTTTATCAGTGTTTTGATTAGAAATGTACGAGGAAGTAAGATTTAGTATGAAAAAAGTAAAATTAATGCTAAGCAGAGATATGAAAGAAATAATATTTTATTTATTATATGAAATATAATTTGTATTTTTATAAAAATTATTTATATTTGTATATTTATATAAATGTAAGGAATTTAATTTAATTTTATTTTGAGAAATGCTATTAATTTAAATGTAGACGCTGTTTCCGTTCATGATTTAACAAAAAGTAATCTGAGTATCACTTATTTGTAATGAACCCAAATTTTTTTCACATCTAGTAAAGAAATAATATTAGCTTCAAAAAACAGGAATAATACACACTTACAGATGTCACTTAGATGTCATGTTCTGCTTTTTCATATACAGATATTAGTGCATAGGAAAAAACTTTTTAATGAAATATAATAAGGAAAGAATTAATTTATAATATTAAATTAAGGGTCAGCTGTTACAAGTTCAAGAGATAAAATATTTTGTTTTTGTTATAATATAGTAAGTTTTTTTAAAAAATTTTTTTATATATTATTATTTTTATTTTTACTAAAGGTTTTCTGGGCAAAAGCCAACCAAATTTTTAGTATTAACAATGTTCATATTAAACCCTGGTCAAAGTCAGTGGATTTTCATGATGCAAAAAATTGACAGCATCAATTTCATATGTTTATGTGGCTTGTTAAGGATCCCTTGAGTGCCTGATTGGCTTGGGTGCTTTCAGTAAAATTAAATCCCTAGTACAATTTGGCATTGTCAGATTTCAAGTGCTTCCTTCTGGGGAGGACATTGGGTATCAAAATTACATTTTGACATTTAATATCTTATTTATATGGTACCACAGTAAAAAGTGATACCAGTTCCCTGTAAATGTATCAGGTCTGCAATGGTAATTATAAATCTGCATACTCATTTGAAAGGAAAAAAATATTCATTTTTAACTGAAACAAGTCTCACAATGTAAATAAATATAAATATAATTATACTAAGAAAATTTTTCAGTTTAATTACCTGCCTGAGACATTTTATTACTTTTAAATCAAATTGAATTTTAAAATCAAATTGACAGTTTGTAATGTGTGGACTCAATTTTATTTCTAACCTTGTTTTTCAGTATAGATTGAATAAAATTAATAAATGTTTTATATTTGTGATATTTATTCAAGTAATTAGTTGGGTTTGATAAACTTATAATTTATATGTATTAAAAATTTGTACTATATTCTAATTTTTTAAAAAGGTATATTGGGTAAATAGGTAATAATATTTAATAATTCCCTTGTAATTTTACAATAAATTTTGATTTATTATGAGATATAAGCATATATCAGAATTCATTATGTTCAGATCATTTTGTAGTGGCAGGTTATTTTGTTTTGAGCTGTTTATGGTAGTTTCATCAAAATCAGACATTTATTTATCTATGTAAGGTTGCTTTTTGGTTTGAATTAATGTCCTAATTTCTACTGTATGTAAGGTTACTTCATAAATATTTGTTTATTTTATTTCTGTTTCAATTTTTCATATTTAAGATTTCTGTGAGTATTTTGTTTGTTCAGAACTGGTTATGGGGGTAATTTCATCAAAATTACGGTTTAATTTTTCTGTTCTGGGTAACCTTTTAATTTAAATTGTCATAATTTTTATGTCACACAGTTTTATATTTGCTTCTTTTCTGAACTATAATTTTCTTGCTCATCATTGTAGTTTACATTATGTGATTCAAAAGTTAGTTTTTAAGCCAAAATAGAATTTGTGAAGCTTTTGTTGTTGTTGCACGCCCCCCATTAGTCGGCAGTCCTAGTGAAGCTTTTTGTAAACAGAAGCTTAGATTAGAAGGTATTTATATATTAGCATCACCACAGCAAAATTTGTGCCACATGAATCACACCTTGATATTAAAACAGTGAAGATTCTAATGTATTTTATATGAAAAACCAATCAGTCAGATTTTGGTGGAAGATGGTGCGATTCATGAGGCATCATTATGCCTGTGGTGACGTTAATGCATAATTACTGATAATAATTACTTATTAATCAGCACAGATATCAGTGGATTTTTTAGACAATGAAATTACCTACGCTTCTTGCCTCCTTTTATTCTTATGTTTAAAAAAAAGTCTGCTGCGAAGTTTCTTTCTGTTAGAAAAAACTTTATTGCTTTTCTCTGTTCACTTGTAAATTCTATATCTCGCTTATTATAATAATAAAGTAGAAAATCCTGCCTAGCAGTATGACAAAAAGAAAAATAGTACTAAAAATTAAACTAATTGCTATTAATGGATTGGCAATATTTGAAAAAAACTTCCTTCCACTTTTGTTAACAACTGTTTTTAACCAGGTTTTGGCATGTTTTCTACATGTGGCTTTTTTTTGGCATAGTTTTTATAACCGATATGTACTCATCTTTTGTTCTCATGGAAAGATACTTAACTTTATTCGTCAAAAAGATCTTCATGGAAACTATGGATGTGATTGAATTCACAACAAAGTAATTTTCTTTTGCATTTTAAAATTCAGAGTTAATGCAATTTTTTGTTGTGTGGCATCATGGTTTAACTTTCCTTTTGGCAATCTGTTCATGTAGATTTCTGAAGATTTTATACTTATGCATTGTATACCTTTGTTACATATGCATACATTTCTGTGACATTTTCTTTGGTTAAAAAAAAAGCTTATTGCTTTTCTTGTTGTTGTGTTGCTGTTGTTACTAATGCCACCTGTCCGACACAGTCGGATCGAGGCCCATGGATTTCATAACGGCTAAGGGTTAGATTTTTATGCCTATGGTTAGCCTTAGCTTTGAGCACCATGCAGGTGACAGTACGATTTGGCTTGTTTCCACCCCAATTTTGAGGGAGAATACCCTGGGGTGGTCAGGGGCCTCCCACCTCTCTTCCCCTTCCACCACCCTCTTGAGAAGACTTGCGGCTCGACAGCTATTTAGAGTACCCCCATGCCACGAAGGCACTATACATTTACAAACATCCATGCTTTCTCTGGGATTCGAACCCAGGCACTATGGCACTGCAATCAGCATCACTAACCGCTGTATTGGATGGGTGGCACTTTCTTCCTTCATCAGTAAATACCATGTTCTCACTAAGCTGTATATTTTTGGTGTTGCAGATAGAGCTATATT
>BMAV01009606.1:75125-274809 GCA_019973955.1 Trichonephila inaurata madagascariensis | reverse complement strand
TAGTAGGGTAACATGAGTCTGCTTAAATAATTGAAAGTGTTAAGAAAAAAATATTTGTGCATCTCATTTTTTGGAATGCCAATCTTTTGCTAGTGTACATGCCCCCCAATGACAGTGCATGGACAACTAGACTTTCTCAAATATATCTAGAATTTTTTTTGTATGTTTGTGGTGTCATCCAATGTGCATGTTACTAGGTCTATTGCACCAGCACCAAGGGTCTTGTACACCATGTTTTTGCATATTGCACCTTATACAAAGAAGTTTATTTGAAATAAGTCTGGGGATATAGTATTGGCTATAATAAATGTCCACTATAACCAAACTATGGAATTCAAAATTTTCTTGTCAGATAACCATGCACATCATTTGCAAAATGTGTTGGTGTTCCGTCATGCTAGAACCATCTTTGCCAGAGAACTCGTATAAGGTTTGATAACACAGTTGGACAAAATATGTTATGGTTTGCACCTTCCAAACAGTCGAGTAGTAAATACGGTCCCAGCAAATGGACACCAATGATTCCTGTCTAGTTGTTGTACAGCTCTAACTTTCATAGCATGTATGTACTGATTAACCCACATGTGCAAATTTTGTTTGTTTAAACATTAGGTGAAGGACAGTTCATTGGGGAACATACATTGGAAAATTGGCATCAACCACTGTTCTTTGCTTGAAAAAGTAACACACTTAAGAGTACTACATTCTTTGTAAATGAAAAGGATGTGAACACCTTTTTGTAAAAATTGATTTCCCCCATGGGAACTGTGTCTTTTGGCAACTTCCCCGTTCAATGTTAGTATCACCAAATGGTACTATTTCACTCAGTTGTTGATGAACATGGAAAAACATTGGAGGACATGACATGAGCTAGTTGGGGGAGTGTTCTGCATATAATTGCATAGCTCTACAACAGTTCTCTCTTTCACACCATAGGTTAGATACATATCTGCTAGTTTATGAAGCTGATATCACCAAATACCCTCTGAGTACACACGGAGTGCGTGCTTGCTAAATCATTGGGTCCATAAGTCTTGTGGGCTAAATCATGAGTGCAGGGGACTGGAGAATATTTCCCTCCCCTTCAGGTCCATGCCTAAATTGGGGAGGTGGAGGTAGGTGGTGCTGCCATCTATCGTCCTTTCAGGGAATTTCGCCGAGCTAATTCGTTCTGTCTCCTGTATGGTGCTCAAGGCGAAGGCCAATGACAGGCATACTTCTAGCCCCTTGCTACGATGAATTTCGTGGGCCTCGATCTGACATCAGACAGGCTGCATTAGCCACAACAACAACACAACATTACTATGTTAAATTATGATGCTGCTCACATCAGATTTGTGCATGAATGGGATTTGTGGATGCAAAATGTCCTCTATGTAGTTATGTGTTGAACTGCACCCATGATTTTCTATGTGAAATAGTTTTCTTTTTTCTCCATATACTGGTGTTGAATTCAAGATGCACTTTATATGTGTATTCATATATATATATATGCACACACACACACTAAGATAATTTGTAATATGAATTGTATAGAATTCTTTATTAGTTATTATTTACCAGGAAAAAAAAAAAATTATGAAAAACTTTATTACAAGAAATATTATGATTAGAAATAATGTTTGAAGCAAAGAAAGGAAGAATTAGTTGAACTGGTGCAATATTTTGGTAGAAATGATAAATTAACTCCTAGATGCTTTTAATTACCCTCTCAATTTACTAAACTGGCTGGTAAATTTTAAAAAAAATCGAAAATTTATTTAAGTTAACAAATTTAATGACTTAATTACTTTGAAAAAATAAGACTTCCTAATAAAAAAAATTTGGAAAAATGAAATGAGAACTTAATTTTTTTATCTGTCTTATAGTGATGTTTATTACAAATCCTATGAGTTAATTTTAAATGTTTTGAAAATAATTTTTTCCTGTTAAAAGAAGGCTATCTCATTTCTTTATGTTTATTTGAATATTGATCTTATTTTCAGATAGAAAATCTACTTTTAAGTTCTGATGGGAAAATAAAATTATGTGATTTTGGAAGTGCTACTACTAAAGCCTGCCATCCTGATAATACATGGAGTGCTATTCAAAGAAGTTTAGTGGAAGATGAGGTAAGTTAGTGGTTTGGCATTTATTAAATAAAGTTAATACTTCTGTATATTATATAATAAAGAAAAATTCTTAATAAATTTCAGATGTGTAAAAATACAACACCAATGTACAGACCTCCTGAAATTTTGGACACTTATAATAATTATCCTATCAATCATGCAATGGATGTATGGGTATGTGTACATTATTTATTACACTGTAAAAGTATTCATATGATAAAATCTTTTTGAGCTATGATACAAAAATTGAAAGAAAATGTAATATTTCTAAAAACAACATTTGTCATGATGGTATCATTTTCCCAATTTTTAATCCTTATTCTTTGTGAAAATTATTTAAACAGAATAAATAAATTTAAAATATACTTTTTTCATCTTGTATGTTGTTAAAATGATTTAGAGCTAGGTGCTACTTACTGTAAAATCTGGCCTATAACGTGCACTGCCATATAACATGCACCTATACTTTCAAGCTGCAATTTTTAGTTTTTAGGTATATTCGCTGTGTAACGCGCACTCCTTTTTTAATGAAGAAACCTGAAAACAAAGCACCTGTGAGCATTGCTTTTATGTTTTGAAATAATTCATTCAAGGTATTATTCCAAGCTTTAGAAAAAAATAGTATACTTCCAGAACTACAGTCCTTTAAGTTCATAAAGAATATCATTTCTGTTAAATAAGTAGTATTTCAATCTATGTAGAGGTCTAATTTTTTTTATGCTCATTTCTTCTTTTATTTTTAAAGCTATTATTTTATACACAGCGTATTACGTGCACTCTTAAATTTTGCTCTTATTTTTTGTGTTAAAAGTGCGCATTATACGCCGGGTTTTTGGTAATTTGAGATTTTGTTTTAAAAAAAATATATATTTATTTTATTATATTTGTAATTCAGTTTAAATGTTTCAAATGAACAATTATGATGATAATTATTACTATTTTTGTATATAGAATAATAATTTCTCAATTAATTATGAATGTTAAAAAGTATTGTCTGGTATGAAAAACTTGAATTCTGAAATATCTATATTGAACTTTAAAAATATGTTTTACTATTTGGTAAATGATTATGTGATTCTTCAAGAAAGCTTGCAATATTTCAACTAGTATTTATTTTAAAATGTTTCAACCTGCCAATGAATAGCTAACTTTCTACATAAATTTTTCCTTTCCATCTTTTTACTTGTTAGCATCAGTACATTTATATTATAGAAATAACTTTTCACTACTCTTTTTAATGTTTTTTTAGGCTTTGGGGTGTATCTTGTTTGTTCTTTGCTTTAAAGAGCATCCATTTGAAGATTCTGCCAAACTTCGAATTTTAAATGCTAAGTATACTATTCCAGCTCATATAACAGACTATGAAGTTTTGCATGATTTAATTAGTAAGTATAATTTTTATTAAATTTATGATTTTTTTTCTTTCATTATCTTAGCAGGAAATCAATTTAAACTGTTATTCACTGAATTATTTGACAGAATCCTAATACTCAATAGCTTTTGCTACAAATTATTTGTAATAATTATTTTCTTTTTATTTAGGGTCAACATTACAATTAAATCCTGTTGATAGGCCGTCTGTAAATGATATTCTAAAGCAGTTAAAAGAAATAGCAGATGCAAGACATACAAATGTTAATGCAGCTTTAAATTTAGGTCAACCAGTGGGAAGCAATCCATCTAGTCCAGGTAGCGATTTTGTTCTTAAAGTCTATTGAAAAAGGCATTATTTGATAACAAAAATATTGTATAAAAGGAATCATACAAGTGTCAATTACTACATTTCACAGTATGTATTTTCTCAAAAATGTATTGGGTTGAGGCATAATTATCAGGCATTCTTGAATACTATTTATTATGAAAAAGGAAACGTAAAAATTCAACAGTAACATTTTTAAATGATTAATCCGGAGTGTAGTCACCGTCTACTTCAATAACTGCTTCTCTTTTGCTTGAAAGATGGTCAATTCTACAGGCAAAGAATGCAATGGATGATTCTGCTTCTGTCCCATCAAACACACCACATTGCTTTCTTACAGTGTAGCCCCTTCATTATTTCTTTTGGTGAAACTCCTGGTAAAATGCAGACCTTCTTTCTTTTGAGGTTTTTGAAGAGAGGCCGTGATTCATCCTCAGTGACAAGATCCTTTAGAAACGAACTCAGTTTCACTGTTGAAGCAAATTGGTAAAAATTTGGACATGTTTGGCTTTATTGTTCTCGCTGAGTATGGCGAGATCCATCTAGCCAATTTCTCCATACCTTTTCGAAGCTTTTTTAGATGATGAACAAGATTTGAATGGTCCACATTGAAGTTGGTGACCAGCATTCAAATTGTCAAGCTTTTGTCCTCTTTCATGGCTGCTCAAAGTGCCTGGTCATCAAAATTTGATGGTTGAACTCTTCCTAGCTAGTGTCACCAGAAATGAAATGGGCAAACCATTCCCTGCATCGACTTCCGCTGATTGTGCCAACAAAAAGTTTGTTGAGATCATGAAATGACTGCACTGCTTTCCATCCTTTCTCAAAGTGGTACAGCATAATATGACAAATATGAGTATGATTATTGGCATGTATTTTTATAACCTAAAAGTAGAAGGATATTTTCATTCATAAATTTATAAAAAAAATTTTAAATTATTAAAATATAGTGCGTCAAAGAAACGTCTAATAATTATGCACCAACCCAATGGCATTTATTTATTTTTATTTAATATGTCATTGTGCATTAGAAATGTGAAATTATTCTATACATACGGTTCAGTTAATAAGTTTTCGGTATGTGTATTATTACTAAATGGTGAAAATTCCTTAATGCTTGCAGGATATTAATTTTGCATATATAGCTGAATATATTGGTTATGTTATCAATACAGATTTAAAAAATATTAACTGTACATTACAATTTGCATTAACCTTGTAAAATTACAATTACGATATAGAATGTATGGTATCCTTAACAGTGTTTAAATAGTAACACTACACACAAACAAGTTAATCTGGTTTTGAATATATTTTGATTTCTTCCTTATTTACTCACAGACAATCCAGATTCATATCCTATGTTATTATAGCTGTAACTTCAAGCGGACATTTTGATATTTCCAAATTTACTACAGAATTATTACCAGGGGATTAAGGATTATATATACTTTTAGGAATAAAGTAGTAAAAAAGAGGAGGAAAAACTTTTTCCCCTAAGGATGTTTATTGTTAAACAATATTAGGAGGTATGAATAAGATGTATCCATACATATAAAATAATTTATAAAATGACAGTTTGTAGAAAAGAGAAGAAAGTGTTGTCACAAATTTTTGGGAAAATGAACATATGGGCTGGTCATGTTTCGCTGTCAGTAAGCAGTTACCATGTGTGCACATAGGGAATCTTCTAGAAAATGAGGTGGCTGCCATGGCCTAGTGGTCAAGGTAACAGACTCATGGTGGTGGGTCATGAGTTTGGGCTTAGAACCCCTGAAGACCCGCTGTGTAGGGGGGGGGGGCGATGCATGTTAAATCTGTCTAGGCTCAAACGTCCTCCCATTGGTTTGTGTGGAAGTTAGGTGGGGGTGCCACTCAGTTGTTATTTTCGTCACTTGCCCATGATTCAAAGTTATAAGGCTCATCGCCAAAATCCCTTGAGTTGCTGAATAGTACATTATATTTTCTCTCTCATTCACCCAGAAAGTGATGCTTACGTAATTGTCATTTGTCCAATATTCAACCGTGTTAAAATAATATCTTGTCTTTTAAATAGCAGTGACTTCCAAAGTGAATTAATAGGCTTTATATTATGTAGTTATTAATCTCATAATTCCATTGATTTTCGCAATCATCTTGAATAACTAATTTAATACATTATAAAATATCACAGTATAGAATCAAGGGGGGAAATGAAACTGGACTCAAATTTAGTGGCTGTGTTGATTATTTTATTGTTCTGGATTCCTACATTCAAAAGTATAATAGAAAGAAAAAATTTAATATTTTGAGATTGGTTATAAATTACTGTTCATGTTACAATGAAAAAATTTAATATTTTGAGATTGGTTATAAATTACTGTTCATGTTACAATGACCAATGGATGAGAATAAGAATTTGGATGATTTAAAGATTCAAGGAATCTGAAAACAAGAATTTTCATCATTTTGACTTGAGACATATTCTGGTTGAAGTCCCTATATGATTCTTGGACCTGAGAGGGAAGTAAAAACGAAAGGACTTGGAGTTTCATTTCTATCCCACATCAATTCACCTTTAGAAACATTAAAAGTTTTAGTTCCAATCTTATGGAATTATAGGTTTTAAAAAGGTGTATGCAGCTTGAAAAAATGTTTATATACTGAGAAAAATGTTTAACACGAAACTGGGGAAGGGGGGGGGGGGACTCAAATATTTTTTCGTGTTAAAGGATATTGCAAATAAATAAATTGTATATTCAACAAAATTAGTTTTATTAAAAGTGCTTGTATTTAATAAAATGAAGGAAACAAAAACATTCCCAATGAAATTTAATACAAAATTTTCAAGGTGTTAAAAAACAAAACATTTATTGAGTTTTTGGAAAATAATCTGATATTTTTCTTTTAGCATCAAATTATCAACAAATTGTTCAATGTCATTCATTTTGTTACACATTTAATAAGCATTGGAGTGTGCATCTAAATAAAACTGCGTATACTTTTTGTGATGTTTCTAATTTTGTATGATGTGGGATCAACAGCTGCATTATTCATCTAATTTTCGTCAACAGAATTTGTATCAACAATATTTTTTGAGCTTTGAACAAACTTCAAAATGTTTTTGTCTGCTATAATTGGGGCTGTGCACTCACTATCATCATCTACTGCAATGAATTCTTCCGATGATGAATCTATGTGACTGGTGTTTTCCATATTTTGCTCATTCCCTGAAGGGAAATCTTGTGTTAAGAGGAAAAAAAATGCATGAAAATACATAGTAGTTTGTCAGGACTGTTGTATTAATTTGTGTGAACAAATATTTCATCTTAAGCGTTTTTGGCTTTAAACATATTTCACTGTAGTTGATTATCCTCTCATTATTTAGATATTCGAAAAAAGTTCTGCTTCTCTGTTTTTTGGATATATTCCTTTGTTCTTTGTCAGAATGATTGTAGTTTCTTATCATTAAAAGAAAATACCGGAAATGTTTATTATTATTGTTGTACAGTGTATATTCTTAGCATTATTTTTATTTGCTTCCAGCTCACATTCCTAGCAGGCCACCACCACCAAATGTGGAGTCTACAACTTCTTCTGGAACTCCTCCACCTCCCAGACCTCCTCCTCCTTCTTCTATAAACTCAGATTCAGTTTATGCTCAAGCGAACAATATGGCTGGTGGTCCTGGGTTATTTGGGTCTTTGAAAGGAGGTGCGGGTAGCTTTCTAAAAAATCTTAAAGAACAATCATCTCGTGTGATGCAAACAGTTCAACAGTAAGTCTATGAGTAAATAGTGCTTTTGATGTTTATTAGTGTATTAAAGAGGTGCTAATTTTGTGTCTTTTTCACTCTAGATCTATTGCACGTCAAGATTTAGATTTTAATTACATAACTGCAAGAGTAGCTGGTAAGTGAATGTGATCTATAAAATTTTGTATCTGATAATTCAAATTATTTAATAATTTTTAAGTATTAAAGTTTTTGCTTATTTTTTTGTTAATCTGTAAATATTTTCCTCTCATAAATGTTGTTAGCTGAGATATTGGTTTACTACTTCTGTTAAAAAAACATTTATGCAATATTCTTAAGAAGGTACAAAAGAAATGTTCTTTACTATATCTCTTCTAGTGAAAAACATTGATTTTATGAATAAAAATAAGCCTTCATTTATAAGTTTATGTATTTTTAATAATGCTGATACATATATGTAATAGAAGTCTTATTTTTTTCATTGTATTGACTTTCTCTATTAGATGTATATCCAACACTTGGATTTTGCTGTAGAATTCTAATTTAAATATATATTGAATTTGTATAACTTCACCATTTGTATCAACTCAATATCAAACAGCCAAAAATATGGAGTTAGTTCTTTTGTTGCAAACTGTTCACTTGTTTATAGATCACATCAACTACATTGCTTGCTATGAGTAAAACACATATTTGAATATGAATAGCTTTTCTAGATTGTAAGCACATTTTAAAGCTGTTGAATGCACAAAATGAAAATTCAGAATCCAAAATCTCCAAAGACTTCCATTGTTGAATGAAAATTCATATTGATTTCAAATGGTATAATCCAGTAATGGGTTAATTACAGACTGCAGGGGAGATGTAGCCTACTTATTAATTCTACCTGATTTCTCAGATTTTAAAACTAAGTTGTATAAATTTTCAATTTCAATGTTTAAAAAATCACTTAATTGAATCAAAAATTGATTTTTTTCGCATATACAAACTATTGTTGTAAGAATTTATTCAGAAATTTTTATAAATGCTCTTTTTTTGTAAGTCCTGAAAATATATTCTATCCTGCTAAGTATGCATAAAGCTATTAAAATGTATTTAATTGCTTTTGTATTTAGCTAAATATATTTATTAATAATAAAAAAGTTATAAAAAAAACAAGAAATGCAATCACAGCTTCATTCATCTCTTTGGTATTAGTGAATGTGTAAAATATACTATTTTTTTCTAAATTGTTATGATCCATTATTCTGCCAGATCCTAATCTGTCTTGTCCTGACTTATGCTTCGGAGACCTGAACTATGACCTTGGAGGAGTTGGGATTTTGGGTGCTTTTTGAACACAAGTTCCTGAGATGTGATTTTGGAGGGATTTGAGAAAATGGTATCTGGTATAGAAGACCAGAATATATGAATTACACTTAATGTTCAAAGAGTCAAGATGTTGCTCATTACATTAAATTAAGCCACCTCAGTTGCACTAGTCATGTTATCTATATAAACAACAGCAATATTCTAAAAGAAATCTTTTGGGTTAGACCATGTAATACTAACAGAAGAGGAAGACCTAAATTTCTATGGATAGATTCAGTAAAAGGAGGATTGGTTGGTTCTTAAAAGTAAGAATTGGGGTAGTTTGGCTGCCAGTAGAGGTTGTAAATATCTGGTTCAGAAGGTCTTGGTCTTTATTAGGTTGCTGTACCATGGATGATAATGAAAATTGTGTGATCAGTTTTAATTGTTTTCTATAATTTTATTTGTCTACAACTAAAGTTTGTTTATCATAGGTTTAATCAATTATATTCATGAAATTATTGTAAAACCTAAGTTAACAGTCTCCATATTACCTTTTTGTAAAAAGAAATGTTTTTTTTTTAAATAAAAATGAACAAGATTGATTGTGTTATTAAAATATTTTTTAAAGTAGTAAAACAGAGAATTACATCAAACAATAAGCAAATTACTTTATCAATGGTTATCAGTTGCTTCATATGTGGACCTGGTTGTTCTAATTAATTCCTTGGAGAGGAAATTTGCTAAAGCTCTGCTTTATACTGTAAATATTCAAAGTTTTAATACTCTTATTCTTTTTTTAGTTCTCTAAAATTCTCTTTTTTATTCTCTGATTAATCTAAAATGTTTTAATTTCCAAGGAAATGAATGATAATGACTGTGAGACATTTGTTAAATAGGTAAATAATTTCAGATCTTATTTTTAAACTTATTTATTTTCACGTATATCTAAATATCATCACAGATGTAATAATAGCATCTATTTCTTCCTTCGTTTGATTCAAGTGCATTGTGCAAAGGGTTTGTATCACATGATATAGAATTAATGTCATTTGTTAGGATAATTCACTCTCAGTGAATTATCCTAACTAATTAAGTAAAGCTAATTTTTGACAAATGGTTTAATTATTATGTATTCTAACATATATCACAGACTGGTATTGTAGCTTTGATATAGTTATTAAAACATGAGATTAGCATATTATTTTTGTTTATATAAGTATAAAATAATTGTTATGTTGAAAAATATAATTATGTTTGAAGTATAAATATAAATATATTTAGATAATATAATAATAATATTTTTTTTATTTAGTAATGTCATATCCTGCAGAAGGTCTGGAATCAGCTTATCGTAATCATGTTGATGATGTCAGAGGTCTGTTAGATGCTAGACATACTGGACATTATGCTATTTACAATGTTTCTGGCCGTGCTTACTCTTCAGTGAAATTCAATGCTAAAGTTAGTGAAGCAGGTTGGCCACCGAAGAAATCTCCCCCCTTAAATACTTTGATTTCCTTGTGTAGGAATATGTACTTATATTTAAAACAAGATCCTAAAAATGTCTGTGTTGTCCATTGTCTGGTAAGTTAATTATTGTAATGTTAATTTTATATACATATGTTTATATATACATACTATACATATATTTGTTACACATTTTAATACAAAAAGAGTCCAAACAAAATTTTAAAAATGCTGTATGTGTAATTTGTGTAGATCGTCTTGTCTGTAGTTTAGAAAGTTGCATTAAATGTGTTTCTGAAATAAGTTTAGGCTCCTAATTTGATTAAAATTTCCTTGTATATATTTTTTAAAATTTAAAAACTATTAATTTTTTTATTAAATTTGGCTACATTACTTTTTTAATGCGTAACTGTATTAACAAATGTATTAATTTTAATTTATATGTATATATTTCAATTATTTAAATATTTGTGCATTTTTAATTATTGCATGTCTTATTTTTAAATCAATTTGTGGTACAATTAATGTGCAAGACTTCAATAATGAAATAAGAGAATGTAAAAATTATTCAAGTGTTAGAATTATATTTTTTATATTCTTTTGTTTTTAATTCATCTTTAGTTAGGCAGTATTATTTCTGTTATTCATGCATGCTTCCCTATGATCAGTATATTATGATCAAATTTAGTTTGATTTCTTGAGAAAGATTGCTGAATTTTATTATTTTTTTAAAACTACTGTAAAATTGGTGTAATGTAACGTGCACCTATATTTTCAAGTTGCAATTTTTAATTTTTAGGTATATTCGCCGTATAAAGTGCACCCCCTTTTTTACTTAGAAACCTAATATGTATGTGCGAAATGCTCTCATGTTTTGAAGTCATTTATTTGAGGTATTATCTCAAGCTTTAGGAAAAAAAAATGGTTTTTTCTTGAACTACAACCCTTTAAGTTAATGAGGAATGTCATTTCTTTTAAACAAAGAGTATTTCGATATATTTGGAAGTTTAATTTTTTTCTATGCTTATCTTTTTTTAATTCAAAGGGGTTCTCATTTTTATACCTGGTGTATAATGCATGTGCATACATTTCAATCTAATTTTTTGTGTTAAAAGTACTTGCTATGTGCCGGATTTTATGGAATATAATAAAAATATCAAGAAAATATTGATATTTTCTTTTAAACTAAATGAATGTTTAAAATGTTTTTATTTGAATTAAATTTGTATTTGCTGTAAAATAATATTCAGATATATATTTTAGGATGGAAAATCTTCATCAGCTGTTCTAGTTAGTGCTTTCTTAATTTTTTGCAAGTTGTTTAAGAAACCAGAAGAAGCCTTACAGTTATTTGCACTTCGTAGGTGTTGTGTTAACATGGTTCCCTCACAACTTAGGTATGAATTTTTTAATGTATGATTTTATAGGGAAAGGAAATTATTAATCAGGATATATTAGAATTTTTAGAATTTATGTATCCAAATGAAACTGTTTACGATAAATCAAAAAGGCCATTTCTGTAGAAAGTTTGACATACTGGGATTTACATATATATCAGTTCCAGTGGCACACTCAGGAGTGTTGAGAGAAGGGGAGGGAGTCCAGGGTCAAAAGTCCACCCTTCTTGTATCATACCCCAATACTCCGCCAAACATATTCTTTTGATTTTAATGTTTGTTGGAAACAAAAAACAGTAGAAAATAAATTCTTGAATAAATAATTAGAATTAACAAAATTAATTATTAATAATAAATACTCAATTAAATTGTATGTACTATACACATAAGATATTATCAATCAAAAAGAATCGAGGGTTATGGGAGGGTGGTGGTGGACCCCTCCCCCCTCTTTTGGGCACCACTGATCGTACCTCTATTTAACAAAGTCACTAAATCCTGGGGGGAAAAAGTTTGTTATGTTGGAAATTCGTAAAATATTCATCTTTCAATATACATATTACACCTCATAAAACAAATTTTAAGTTGTGTATATATTATTAAAAAAAATAATTATTCATACCTTTTTTTGTTAATTAATATCTATTTCTTTTATACATCTTGACCATCAAAAAAGAAATCTACAATGAAAACAAGAAAAAAAAATTGTCCAGGATTATACTGTTTTTTTTTTTTAAAAAAAACTAGCTTTATATCAAAATTAATGAGTTCTTTAATGACATTTTCTAATTTTAAGATTACAAGTAATTGTAAGCATGCATTACCACATGCATCAAATTTAATTACTGTTAAAATCTGTTAATTTTGAGTTTTTTTTTGTGTGAAAAAATGCTTTTTCTCTGTTTCCGAGGTTTCAGCTTCAGAATGAAGTGAAAAAAAATTATTAAGTACATCATCTATAATTTCTTGTTTTTTCTCAGACTGTATCCACATTTTTTTTCATTTCTTCTAAAGGAATATTGTCGTCATCCTCTGTACTTGCTGAACTCTTATTGCTAACAAAGAATCCAGCTTTGCTAAAATCATTGTTAATAGCACAATCTGTGACATCGTAGTTTTATGTGTTGGTTAGCTCGGTGCCTTAGAGTTAGTGGGCCCGCTTCTCTGAGGTTTCATTCCGGCGGGAGCCGATAGATTTTCTGGATGCGAAAATCGTAGGTATGCATGTCATGATTATGTGGCATGTAAAAGATCCCTTAAGTATCAGTTTGGCTCTTGTACTCTCGGCAAAATTAAATCACAGCAATATTTAGCATCCAATGAGAGCTGTAACGAAAATTAATTCAAGCATCAATTAATTTGGTTACTTGGCCACTAGATGGTGCCACCGTGAAATAACTCACATTTGGGGACTTGCCATGTCTGCAAAGGCTTAGTTGCCAATAAGCAACCCATCGGGGGGGGGGGGGGTTTTATGCTTTGGAAATTTTTAATTGATTTCCCATAAGTTGGTATTTAGCATGGATTGATTGTTCTCAAGAGTAGTGATAACAATAGAATAACGAGAGAAAGAGTTCATTGAATGGAAAATGTACTTTGCTATTTGGGTGTGATTTTTTGAAGAAAACATTAAATTGTTCTTTGTTCCAGACAAAAGTTTGCAAAATAGAATTTCATAAAATGGAGGTTTTTATGTTTAAAATTTGAGGAGGTTTTTATATCCAAACTTTAAAACCACAGTATCTTTTATATTAAAATAAGTAAATTTTTTAACAAATATAAAACCAATTAACAAATATAATACTCTGATAACTGATTCAATTGATAGTAGAAAGAATAGCATATGTTCTCTTAAAAATTAAACTATTAGCACTTGTACTAATTCTTAGTGAATTTTATGCTGTAAATTTATTATAGTATATTTTATATACTTTAGGTAAAAGAGTATTTAGATTTTCTAAAATTTTTGTTATTCTTTATCAGAGCTTACAATTGTGTACTGGTAAAATGTATAATATATTTTATTTTCTTCAGGT
Source organism: Trichonephila inaurata madagascariensis (assembly GCA_019973955.1). NCBI lineage: Eukaryota > Metazoa > Arthropoda > Arachnida > Araneae > Nephilidae > Trichonephila > Trichonephila inaurata. The sequence continues at coordinate 261,073 of BMAV01009606.1, read as the reverse complement.
ATCTACAATATGTTGCTGATATCGTTAATGAAAGACCTACATATCCACATAATAGTCCTGTTGCTCTTCATTCTTTATCTATGAAACCAGTTCCTCTTTTCACAAAACTGAGGTACATAAATAATATCTAGCCTCAAGTGAATGTATGTGATGGCATTATATTGGCAATATGAAGTTTAAATTCATTTCTAAAAGTTACAAATGATTTGTAATTTCAGTTTTTTTTCTAGCATGCAATAATTGGCTATATTTTTATTTAAATAAAAGAAAAAGCTATGTTTGAATTTTTTTTAAGGAAAATAAGATTATTATTACTTTTTTCTTACAGTATGGTGCTTTCATAGATTTGTAATTTTTAATGCAATAATTAAAACTGATTTCATATTATCTGTCCAAAACTTAAGAATATAGTCTTATATTAATAATAATAAGACTTTTTGTTCAATTAAAGGGGAGAAACGTCCTATATGAAGCAGTACTGAATGATTATTTTAAAATGTCAAATAATGAGGATAGATAAAATTACATGTAATAAATTTTTTAAAAAATGCCACTTTTTAAATTTTTAATTTATACATTTTTTCTTTTTGTGTAGTGCAGTGATTATAAATATTTTTTATTACTGATATAAATTTGTTTTCCAAAATCAAAAATATTTTAATACATCCTTAACTGTAATGAAGGGAAGCTTTTTGCTAATCAGGAACTTTTCTTTTTGTTAAATTCATTTAACATTGTGTTTTCCCCTTTTTCAATTAACAATAAATTGCTCATAAGATATTGTTAAGATTGTTTCTGTTGTTTTTGTAGTCAAAGTTTGGGTCATTTTGTCTAAATTAATCCATTATTTATATAATAGTGGCTAGCCTCTTTTTTAAAAAGAACAATGTATTACTGGCTCCTTTTGCTTTTCATCTTTAGAAATACCTTCATCCTTTATTAGCCCTTCATACTGTTTTTCCTTTTTCAACCTAAATTTTATTGCATTTATCAAAGCATACAAATAGGGCAGTATCAAGTTCTGTTTTATTATAGTATAGTGTGCCATTTTAATCTTTTATAGTGATTTTTAAATCTAACTTATATAGCTTAATTGATATTACTTATTCTTAATTTGTATTTCTTTTCAGAGATGGATGTAGACCTTTCGTTGAAGTGTACATAGGAGAAAATAGAGTTTTTACAACATCCCAAGAGTATGAAAGAATAAGGTAATTATCTCTTCACAGTTATTCTGAAAACTAAGTGAATTGAATGTGCAGTGTAATAACTTGTGATATTTCAAGCAGTTAAACTGTCTGAAACATCAAGTTATGCATAATGCTCTAAATAGCCCTTGAGAGTTTTAGGCCATTATTCAAAACTTAAGATTTGAAGTGACAAAATTATTTACTAATCTATCTGAAAAAAAAATCAAGCTTTTTTATTTAAGAAAACACATTTCAGAACCTTGTTTTTGGCCAAAAATAAAAAAAAGTACAAAGTCCGTCAAAATTTTAATTTTAAGTTTTCGATTTTGATCCACATTGTAAATAAGAAACAAATATTGCAATCTTGCACATGCATTGACATTTGCTATCTTTCTTTTTGAATAGCTATTTTGAAAAAATCATTTTTATGTAAAAATATTTATTTATATTTTTTCAACAGAAATAATAATAATAATAATAAAAATATTTAGTTATAGGAGAAAATATATAAATATTTTTAAAAAAAATATTTAAAATTTTCTTTTGTCTGATATATTTGGAAGCAAGATACCAACCCAAGGTATAACCTCCGAATGCTGATGTGTAGCAAATGAAAGAGTACCTTTTTATAACATTTATTTAAATTTATGAAACCTCAACAACGGATCACAGTCAATCTTACAAGTTTAAAATACAAGTCAAAATTACAACAGCATAAAATACAACTCTACTTGAATTATCTCAATTGTGCACAATTTGGCTAGTTTAGCATGATCAAATTAACTTGATTGCGCATGTTAAGGGGTTAAAAAAATGTATAAATATGATTTATAAAAATTTTGCTAATTCTTCAAAATTAAAATAATTTAAATTTTAACATACATTTATTCTGTAATAGATAAAATTAGATTTTTTTTTGCACTGTTTAAAATGCTAAATTTTAGATATTTAAGTTATGATAAACATGTTGTTTGTCAAATAGGTAAACAACAGAGCTCAGGATGAATATTTATTTATGCAAGAGGAAGTAATCTTTAGTGAAAAATTACTCAATCAAATATTTAATATTCTAAAATATATTAATATAAAATATATTTATTAACAGCTAAAGTATATTTTGCGACTCCCAAATGAAATTAAATGGAATAAATTTTTGAGTTGCATTAAAGTAATGATCACATTCTTTCAGAGTCTGCTATTGCTTTTCACAAACTGAGTAACTCAATGTAAGCATATAACAAATGATTCTACTGGATATAGATAATTTAACCCCTTTGCCAGTGTCGCCCGAATATAGTTAGGGCAACTACTACGTGCAGTATTTGTGATGTCCAAACTGACTTTGGGCTGGAGAAAAATTAATGTTTCTATTTTGTGAAGCCCGAGCTGAGTACGTTTCTACATTAGGATACTTAATTCACTATTTTCCTAATTGATGGCATTAGTGGTAAAATGTGAGTCACAAGTTAATTGCAAAGAGTGCGATATGGTCTTGTGTGTAGTACCGTGTTTTGGGACATACCATACACAGTGGCTTAACTTACACCCCTGTAACTCCCACATTGTGGAGGGCCCCAAAGCCTGCCTGCCATTCAGTACCTACCCTTTGTAAAATCTAGCTTGGGCATCCCAAACCCGTCTTTGCAGGTGGGCCCAAATAATCTCCATTTTGCCACTGACCATACTGTAAAAGATTTGTAAAATGTATGTTTTGAAAATCATACTGCTGTGTTTTAATATTGTATTATACTAGTTATATTATATTTAGCTTCAAAATTTTGTTCAATTTTCTCTAATCGAATAAGATATGTGTGTAACCCACCGCTTTTTGATGTATATGTAAAAAATTATAAATATAGTAGTTATTGCATTTAAAATTTTATTTTTGTAATAAAAATACCATTTTCTAACTTTTATAATAATATAAAGAACAAAATTAAACAGTCAAAAAATGTTTCCTTTTTTGGTTCATTTTTCTGAAATATATGTCAAATGGGTTAAATCTAAGTAAAAAATTAAAAAATATATGTATTGTTTAATGAGAGTCTTATTTGAAATAATTTGTTCTTTCTGGTTCTTTTTCTTAAAAAATAATTTCAAAAAAATTCTTATGGTAAAATCAGTTATTATTTTTTAAATTCAATAAAGGCATTTCAATACTACTGATCCAGATGTAACTATCCCTCTGAAAACAGTAGTAGTGGGAGATGTCACAATAGTTGCTTATCATGCAAGATCTACTTTTGGAGGAAAAGTGCAGGGGAAGGTATTATAAATTTTTTCCTTTCTTTTTAATAATTCTCTTTGTCATTAATTTTGTTGAATTTGTTTTTTATTGAAAATCATAAGTGTTTGACTTACTTTTAAAAATATACTATTCTGGTTTTTTTTTTTTTGATAAAAAAAAGTCATAATAAGCATGATTATATTCATGTGATGCAAAAGTAAAAATGTAAATACTCAAAAAAATAATGTTTCTTTTATTAGGTTACTGCATACAAAATATTGCAGCTACAGCTGAATACTGGATTTATATCTCAGGAAACCAAATCCATAACCTTTAGCAGGTGAGTAAACAAAAGTTCTTTGTAGGAATGTTTTCAAACAACTTATTAGTCATTGGTGAAGGCCACATCTTTTTCATATGTACACAAGTAGCGTGTTGCATAAGATAAATTAACTTCTAACTCTGCAGACTAGAAGCTTATTTATTGGTATATTAGATGTCTAGAGGAACACAATGGAAACTCTTCGTAAAAAGCTTTCTTTTTCCAAAGAGACAACTTTCAAGGATATTAAAATTGTCAAAGACATTGGAGTTGTTAAAGATATTAAAACTTCTAATGGTATTTCAGTTGCTAAAAATACTAATGTGGACAAAGATACTGTAGTCAATAATACTGTAGTTGTCCATGATACTGTAGCTGTCAATGATTCTGCAGTTGTCAAGGAAGCTACTGCTGTGAAAGATGTTAAAATGGCCAAAGATTCTAAAGTAAAGAAAGGGGAGAAATTTTTTTTAATTTTAAGAGAAAGGTGCCATACGTTAAAATTAAAGAAAAGGAAGTCAAAGTAAGTAAATGTATGTTAAGAATTTTGTGTTAGTATATATTATTCTTTTTGATGTTTTAATATAATTTTATTTTAATTTATTTTTATATTTTTTTAAAATAATTTTAAGAATTTTTACTTGGAACGTTTTAAGTCTTTCTTTACTTTTATTTCTGCAAACTTATTTACGTTACATTCATGTTAAAAATTCATAAGCTTGATTTATATATTACAGGAATGAATTAGATGGCATTGAAGAATTAGATCGCTATCCAGACAACTTTCGTGTTACTTTAGGAGTCAGTATTGCTGAGAAAAAAAGCGATGTTTTACCTATTTGGAATGAGATCTCACAAATGCATCTTAATCCTCGTTTATTATTTAATACAGATGAAGAAATGGATACATGTTTATGTATGACATTTTTGAAACATTTTTGATAAAATTATTAAATTATATCCCCTTTCTTCATTTTCTGAAATTCTTGCTGAATGTTCTTTTAGCTCACTTCAGCAAACCATCTCAGGAATCTGAAACGCTTAATTCAAAGAATTTTACATCATCCCTGAATTGGCAAGAAAAAGAAGCATTCGTAAGTACTAATCCATTAGTGATGATTTGTAAAGAAATATTTTAATCACAAAATTCAAATTATGTTGCATTATTAATCTTTTATTGTTTACATTGTATTTTGTAAGTTATATATAGTGTATTCTAATATTTTTTATAATTATGTTTTAACTGTAAAATTAATTAATGTATTTCTTTAAGCATCATAGTAATTTTAAATTATTTGATTTAGTTTTAATAAATTAAATTGATTGTGTGAGAATAATTTGAGAGATGTCCTTATTTGATGTTGAGAAAATCGTTGCATTTAAGTTACTCTATTAATATATTTTGTGTTTGAACATGTTTTATTTTAAAAGCAAAAAGAAAATTGATTCTAAAAATTATTTTTGTTTGTCTTCTATTGAAAACTAAATATTTTATTTATTATGATTAAGTATGAACAATTTTAACTTTACTAATGTCAGAAAATAATTTGTACACTTTTTTCTTGCCATTCTGTTAAAGGTGTATTTTTAATATCAATGTAACATAGCTATGATAATTGATTTTATTACATACATGCATTTGAAATTGTGTATTGTGGTGTCTTATACAAAAAATTGTACAACTTATTGTTAAAAAATTACCTATAAATCATCCTAATCTTAATGTAAATAAATTTTTAAAGAACTCATTATAATTGTTTCAGTAAATTATAAATTATCCTCAGCAAATTTACAAACCAAAGTATTTACTCTATGATTCTCGAATATAGTCAAACGTAAGATAAGCATTGAAGAGCATTTGATAAACAGCTTATTTTTAAAATAAGAGTACACTCTCAAAAATTGTAAAAATTACAAAACCATAAAATCTTAATAGTTTAAAAAATAGGTCTAAGAAAGGTGTGAAGATAAAAAGTAACAGAAATTGATAAAAGGTTAACTATAAATATGTAATATGTATTTCTATCATCTTTTGAATCTCGATAAAATTTTATGTACTATCGAGGAATATTTGAAATACCTCTATCAAAAGCAAAAAAATGCCATTCAAATTGGGACTTTTTTATCTTTTATGAAACTTTTCTTCTGTAATACATTGAAAAAACTAATTTCCTTTATGACATGTCAATTATAAATACAATTTTAGTTAAAAATGAATTGTTTCATTTTTTTATTTAAAGCTTGCTCCGGATGAATCGGAAAGTGATCATTCTGCTAGCCCTACTCCTACTCCTAGCACAATTGATGATGCTGGACGAAATCCTTCTCCTATACCTGAAATGGATCTGTTGAATTTGAGTAACAGTTCGGTACCACTATCTTCCAATAATGCTGCAAATTCTGCTGCTGTTAATCTTTTGGACATTGACAATGATGTAAATCATGCAACTAGCAATTTTGATCTTCTAAGCAATCCCCCTAGTGTTCCACTAATAGGTACAATTTATTTCATTGTTTTGAATGATTTAAATGAAACTGATGTAAAACTTCTGTGCTTTTTTTATTGTATGGTTGGATGTTTATATATATGTACACATGCACACTGCTCCGTATATTTACAAGTTCACCTAGTTTTCTCTTGAAAATTGATCAAAAAACATTTTGCTATACATACTGATTATTTGTGTCAATTCTGAATAACTATAAAAGTAAAAACAATGCAAAATTTGAAACAATGAAGAAGTTTGCATTTACATATAAGCAAAAAAGGGAGATAAATTTGTTGTTGTTTTGTATTGTATAAATATGGGCCCACTAAAGTTATTAATTTACTGAGTTATTATTTTTACAAATTACTATAAAAATTCTATTTTTTAAGTTGTTGTAAAACTTTCAAGTGTGGATTTATCTAAATTGCCCAATTCATGTAAAATGGATGGGCAACTTGCAGCCCATGGGCCACATGTGGCCTGCTAAGATTTTTTGCAGCCTGCCAAGATAATCAGCAAACCAAAATAAACAGATGTTCTATATATTTGGGCCAACATATGTTTTTTAGGCAAGATTTTTCTTGTATGAAGATCCAACAAGATGAAATATAAGTGCAAGTTGTCTGACATTAACTTGCAGGCTGTGCTGAGAATTTCAACTAACAATCTCCCTTCTGATTTAAAAATAAAATGTAGAAAAGTGTTATAGGGTACATTTGCCTCATCAGGCTGATTCGAAAATTAAATTTACTTGCAGCTATAAATTATATGAAATTAACATAGTAAGTAAATTGAATAAAACTGCCACTATTTTATTTAACTTATATTTATTGGTTTTTATATGGTACAATTGATACCTTTTCTGAGACGCAACCATTTTTAAAAAAGTATGGCTTACCTGTATCCTCCGCTTCTTCGATGTGGCCCTTGAGCCAAAAAAGTTTCCCACTCCTGATGTTAAATAACCTTCTTAAGTTGAGCAATAGAGAAGTACATCAAATTATTTTCATATATTTCATGAACTTTGAGTCTTGACCATTGGTGTAGCTAGTTCTGAGGGGGCTCTGTATCAAAATTTCTTTGGGCCTGTTTTAGGTATGGGAGCTCTGTTAGTGAGACTGTAGTTACACATGTTGGGACCCCTGTAGCTTGGGGGTCTGTATCATTGATACGGTGGTAGCTACACCCATGGTCTAGACCAGGGGTGGTGAACTCTTATGGGTCAACAGGCCATTTTTCCTAAAAAAATGTTAAATGAGGTATAGACGTGCCATCAAATAATTTTGATTTTCGATTTTTTGGAAAATAATAAAACTAAACACTAGCAACTCGAAACTCTTTATTTGTTTTGAAAAAATAAATTTTGCCCTTTGTAGTAGTAAATGTTTTAGTTATACGTGTAATTAAAATTAAAGCTGCTGCTAATTAGATGAAAAATAACTTATATTAGGATTGTAAAAGATGTTACTTTTAGCAAAATACATGTTGAATTGGAATCATCTGCTAAACAGTTTCTAAGCGAGTTTTTAATGCTATTCATCTCTGAAAATAATGACTCAGTCATGGGTAGATGAAAATATGGTTAAAATAGCATGGCCCAGCTTCTTCAGTTAAATGTATCTAGAATCGAATTCCATGTTTCCAAAATTTCATTATTAGGATTTTTACTTATGTTGCTGGTTAATCTTTCTGTTTCAATCAATTCCAACTTTCTCCTTTTCTCAAAAAATTTTTGAATCCATATTAAACTAGACTGGAAATCAATCAGTTGCATTTCAAAATTTTCAATTTCCAACCAATAGGGACAGTTTCAGTTTATTAAATGAAATCACATCAGGGTACATGAAAAACTTGAGCATTTCCGATAATTCTTTAAACTGAGAAAATCTTGCTGAAAATTGCAACTGATCACTCGTGTTTGTTTGTAATACTTCATATTGAGCTAAAATGATATTCATATTGAATTAAAATGCAAACTGTTTTGATCGGCGGCATGCCCAAAATGTTGTGTCGCGTGCCAGTAGTTAGCCATCCCTGGTCTAATCATTTTCTGAGGTCTGGGAAATATGTTGACCAGCTTATTGAAGCAATTTTGTAAGGAACTAATGATGGTTTAGTGTTGCTACCACAATGAATCACAACATTGTCTTGCTGAAACTTACAGCAATTTCGATGAAATCCTGATTAATAAAGTGACTATTTCTGTTTTAGTATATCTTGGTATGCATTTTACATGAGATAAATGCCAAGGGAAAAATTTTACAGGCAATGAAAGCTCATCAGACTATGTAATTTCCCATTCCAAAAAATACTTTTTATTATTTCTTAAATCATAAATTTAAATCTGTCTTAATTTTTTTCATCACTGAATATATTCTACAATTTAGGGGGGGGGGGTAATTTGAGGTATATGCAAAAAAAATATAACAAATTATGGGAAAAAATTTATTTTACTCCAGTCTGTTGGTATTTTCTCCCAAGTTAATTCAAGAGTTTTGTATACTTATAAATTGGTTTCAAATATGGTCCCACTTTTAATCTTGTAACAATGTAAGAGGTGAACTTAAAAAAGGTGCCCGTCAGTTCTTAAGGAAATTTTTAGATCACATTATTTTCTTAACTGGTTTGTGGATAGCATAGAAGTTGAAGCTTTAAAAAAAATTGCGTATTTATCTTTTGAAGTTAGGGACATTTGATAGTCTTATCCTGAAGAAAATTTCTAACTCTGTCATAAGATCAATGTATTTTAGACTCAATTTTTCTAAGTCTTTTTTTTCTTATAAGCTTCAGCGAAACCTTTTAACATTCTGATTACTGTAAAACACACATAACATTAGTTAAAAATTTCACAAATACATTACAATGATTACTACGTGTTTTGAGAAGAAAATGACACATGAAAACCACATTTATGTGCTTCATCACTTGTGCTCACTTTCTGATTACCATGGTGCAAGCACATAACTGGTCTTGTTTGTATAACCTCTGTTCTAGCGCAGCAATTTTTTCCTCATTTGTATAAAACTCTTCTATAATTTTTTATTTTAACTTAAGAATTTTAGAACATTTCTTATGGGCTTTAGTACCTAAATATACTACACTGTTTGAATTAATTGGGACGATCATATTTTTCTTGTTTGAGTTAGTATGTGATTATCAATGATGTCCCAAACTGCCACAAGTCGGTTATATCTGCCTAGAAGTTTAGTGTGATGGATTGACTTTGACTATAATTTACTCATTTGACTGGTTTTAGTCTATCAGTAGCTCAGTTGTGTATATTTTGTGCTGCAGCTGGTGGTTATAATTTTGAGTGCCATGTAACATGAATTACTTTTGCTTGTTCAGAGATAGATATTACTCCAAGGAAATAATCGCTCTTAACAAACACACTTCTATGACTGTGAGAGATATAGCTACGGCAGTTGGTGTGAGCTAATCAAGTTTCAAGAATTTTAAGAACATTTCAAGAATCTGGAACATTAACTCTTAAAGAAAAGGAAAATGTGAGGGCAAGCAGAAAACTACTCTAAGAACTGATAAAGTTCTAATAAGAAATTGCAAAATAATTCCCAAGAAGACAAGCACAGACCTTCAAAAGGATTTATTCGAGTATAGTGTAGAAGTAAATGCCTCATTATATACAAAAGCTTCTGGAATTTGGTGGCAAAGCAGCAAGCTCTTGGATAAAACAATTTCTAACTCAGAAAATGATGGGAAAACATTTAGCATGTGCCAAAAAATACCAATTTGGACTGTTAAGGACTGGAAGAAGGTAATTATCATTGATGAGACACATTTATTTGTGCAGGGGTGCAAATCAAGTGCAGTAAGACTAAATGAAAGTGAAGCTCTGTTACCAGATCATATCCAACAGACTGTAAAACAATTTTCTGAAGAGATGTTTTTAGGGTTTTTCACAAGTAGCACTGGAAATTTAGTTTACTTAAGACATATGTAATGATTAAAAGTAAAGATTTTAAAAAAAGTCATTTTTTCCTGTTTGTCCCTATTAATTCGAACAGTATAGTATAATTTACAGAAAGGAGGGAAGGGTCAGAAGTGTATCTTCTATTTAAAAATTACTTCTTTTTCAATTTAGGCGCATTTATTTTGATTTGTCTTTCAGTTGTTGCTATGCTAACTCAATTTTAGATTTAGTAACAATATCAAAACAATACTGTAGTTAAAAAAATCAAGAACCTTTAGAATAAAATTTTTAAAACAATGTTTGTAATATCCTAGTTTAGAATTTTTTTTAAGATTTGCATCAACTATATTTATTGAAAAATATTTACTGTTAACTGGCTACTTTATAGGTGATTTAAGTAATATATTGCAGAAAATAATTATTTCTAAAAATGTATTATAATCGCTCATACAATCCGAGTATATTCCGATTTCTTTGTTGATATTGATTTATGATATAATATTATGCATAAATTTTGAATTTAGTTTTAATATTTAGAGTTGTCTGGAAAAATATTTTTTAAATTTTCTTTTTAAGTAGTACTTAAAATTTTCTCATATCATTTTTTGTTTATAAATATTGAATGAGTTTGTGTACATTAAAGATGTGGTTGGTTGTTTATGTACGGGCTCTAGATCTTTGTTGAAAATAATATACCAAACGAGTTAGTATGAGTTATTTGATCGATGAGAAGATTTTAAAGTTATCTTATTGATTTCTATGAATATAATCGAATCATGCAATGTTTATAACTAGTGTTTACTTATGCAATTTTTAATTATTTCAACTTATAAATGGGATATTGTTTGATATTAAAGCAACTTTGGAATTCTAACAAAATTCTTTGCAATTGCCATTACTTTGCTTTGAGCGTAAAACTTTGAAATTGGAGCCAAATTATAAAATGTTGTACTGTCTTTATTTTAAAATACTGTGAGTTTTTTTTTATGTAATAAAAAGCTTTTGTTTTAGATATTTTGATACTATTTTTTATATGTAAGATGTTTTTTAAAATATTTATAATGATTAATACCATTTGCTGATTATGTTTTAATTATTTTCATTGCAGGTACTAATAACAATAATTTAAATTACAATGATGGTTTTGGTTCCTTTCCTGACAATGTAACAGCTCCAAAAGCTTCAAATGATACCGATCTATTTGGTGTTTTACAAAATGATGCTCAGTTCTCAAGTTCACAACCCAAAAATAATCAATCTGATTTATTTGATATTTTTGGCTCTTCTATTGGAAGTGGATTTGATCCCATGAAAACAAGTGTCAGTGCTAATTCCACACCTCAGGTATTCATATTTTATGTCTTCTTTTAGTTTGACATTTTATTTAAAATGAAACTCAGCAAATTTCTATTAATTGAATATAAATTAATTTCTTCATAATCTATACAGTTTTGTATAAATGTGTTTTTATTTTTGTCCTTTTTGGGTAAATGAAAATATTTAAAAAATACTTAACTCTATTTTAAGGTAGAAGAGGGGGAAATGATCATTTACATATCACTAGTTAAATTTTAAAGAGAAACATGTACTTTTATAACCATGTGTTACATTATTAATAAAAATCATATTTATATTTGTTTTTGAGTTTTCTCTTCTGCAAATCTAATAATTGCAATTAATTTTCTTAGCTTTAATTGCACTTTGAAATCTTTATTTTAGGTATTTGCATTTAAAAAAAAACTTATTGTTCATATTTAAAAATAAGGTATAAGAATAATTTATACTTTTGAAGACTTTTTTTTTGTATTGTTAGAAATTGTGTATTTTTTAATTAAAATTTCTTCAATCTCTAGATTGTTTTTGCAGATTTCTATTTTGTCTATTTTACAATTTCAATTTGGATTTAATTCAATTCAATAATTGGATTCAATTTCAATTTATTGGAAATGTTTGATAGTAATCAGTGTTAAGAAGTGACAAATGAAAGATCTTTTAGAATGCTCTTCTCTTTTAGATTTTAACTTTTATAGTAAGGACATCTTGCTGTGTTTTCCATGTTATCAGAAATTGCTAATTTCAACATGGTTGCTCTATTTTCCTGATCACTTGTTTGATTTCTATTTTAAAAAAGTTAAGCTGAAAATTGTATACTCAAATATTTGAATAATTAAATTTTAAAAAAGATAAAAGCTGCATACCATTTACATATAATCTAAATTCTGCCTTCATAAAAACTTATTTGGAAATTAAAAAGATTTTGACTTATTTAATGCAGTTTTACTTGAGCTTAATTCATACTGCTCTTAAGTTTATTACTGCTAAAGCTGATATTCTGGCAATTATTTAAAAAGTATTTCTGAGTTATCTTGTTTTTCAGCACAAACCAGCTATGTCTTCCAGTGCTTCTGCATTTAATATGAGTGCAGCTGCTAATCAAGATCCTTCATTGCTGGGAAGCTGGGATTCAGTATATCAAACTGGAAGTGCAACCAATAACATTCCTGCACCAGGCTGTAATACTGCTGGTGGTCAAAATTTCTTAGGTCAACGATTAACTCCTGGAGGAATACCTCGGAATGCATCAACACCTAATTTAGAAGCACTTGCAAAATCTGATCCATTTGCTGATTTAGGTACCATATATATTTCTGAACTTACACTGATCCATGTATAAACTAAAAATGTATTTTTTCTTCAAAAATTTACCTAAAATTTGAAACCTGTATATAAGCTAAATCAAGGAATAAAATTCCTGTAATTTATAAACACATCACTCTGAAGGCAAAAATTTTGCTGAGCAGGTAAAATGGACAGAATATTTTCCTATCAAATTGTTGTTAAGTAAAACATCAGACCCCAAACATGTGGCCGTGGTAGCTGAGTGGTATAGGTATCGAATCGTGACTTTACTTGTCACGAGTTCGGGCCCAGTACCATTAAAGACCCGCAGTGTAGGGCAGTGATGCACGTTAAATCTGTCAAGAGCTGAAACGTCCTCCCGTTGGTGTGGTGTGGTAGTTAGGAGAAGGAGTGCCAGTTCAGGTGTCGTCCACGTCATTTGACCATGGTTCAAAATTACGTGGTACGTCGCCAAAAGCCCTGGTGTAGCTGAACAGTACGACGTTAATATTCAATCAATCAGACCCCAAGCATGATAGATTATAGTTTTATTTTTAGTAAACCTGTCTGAAGGTAGCACATTTTTTCATATAATTTGTTATATTGCATATTACCTGTGCTAGTCTTATTTTCTGTTCCATTTAATTTAGTTTGCATGGGAAATGAGTAGGAAAAGGAATTTGTATATGGCTGATTTGAAACTACATGTGATCACATATGCTGAAAATTTTATAATGATAGTATTGCTGCTTTCCATTTCTCTGTAAATGAGTAACGAATTTGAGAATGGAGGAGAAAAAAAAAACATGTTGAATTAGAGGAGATGCCAAAATAAAAAAGGTAGTGAGTAGTAACACCCTAAAGCAAGGGTGTCAAACTCAAAGGCTGACTTAGGCCAAATAAACAAACTTTAACTTAAGGTAAGCCGCAAAGAAAATTAAAATTCATAAAAACATAGATTTATTTCAAATAATACATTGTAATAAACATATAAAAGAACAAGAAAAATTTAATATGTATGTCCTGACCCTTGACATCTCTTCTCTGCGCTATCCTTCCCATTTCATGAGAAATTTTGATATTTTATTATTTATTATTCTGTGCCAATATATTGACCAGGCCGCAAAAATGCTCGTTTTGAGGGGGCCACATCTGGGCCGCAAGTTTGACACCTCTGCCCTAAAAAAAAACCTGAGGCATGCTAATCATATCTGTTCAGATATCCCAATAAGTGAACGAGAATTTTGCATACTATTTGGAAACTTTGATTCTGATACCAATTTTGAAGGATTTATCTCCCCCTCCCCCAATTTGAATAAGGGCTGCATTTGAAACACTGTAAAAGTTGAAAAGATTAAAATTGCTTACAGTTGGTTAATGGGAAAATACAAAAATATTTTTTTTCTAAACTGTTTTTTTTTTTTTTTTTATTTCTCTGAGAATAGTCGATTTCTGTATAAGCAGATTACCATTAACTTTAAAAAAGCTACAAAAATTCTCAATTTATGCATGATACACACATTTTTCATCCAAAACTTTAGAAATATACTTTGTTTCATTTCAAATTTAATACTTTCATGTATTAAAATTTTTAAGATAAAAAAAAATTAAAAATTTTTTTTGTTGCTTGTTGCCAAAAAGTGTTTTAAGAAATGGCAAATTTGCAAAATTACTGATAATTTGTATTGTATTAAAAATATTTTCTGTATTTAGTATTATTGTTAAGACAATTTCATTATATTCATTCAAATATGCTGTATGTATTTTTAAAGGTCTGATGTTATATATGCCTTATAATTTTTCAGCCTTATAGCAACACTTTTATTCTTGATATATTGGAACATTTTACCAAACATTTTGCTGTCATATTTAGATGAATTGTGGTTGTAGATGGAACCTATAACCTTGTTGTGTTAAGTTATATGTCTTGTACCCAATAACTTTATTTTGTGAGTTATTTTTGCTGTCTGTAATATACACTCCTTTCGCAAGGTTTTTCAGATTTTCAAATGAAGATTTTTTATATTTGAAATTCCCTTATAGTAAAAGATAGTAATTGTGCTTTGTTTTACAGTATGTCTTTACAGTATCCTTTATCTGTTAGATCACTTTATATACTAGAAGTTATAAAGGATTTTGGAAGTATTATTTTATTGCATTGTTGCATTGTCCCATTATATAAAAAAATAGCCAAAGTCATATATAAGCAGCCAAATTAAGATTAAATTATGCTGATTAGTATTTATTTCTGTAGTTTTATTGTATAATTGATCTTAAC
Source organism: Trichonephila inaurata madagascariensis (assembly GCA_019973955.1). Lineage (NCBI taxonomy): Eukaryota > Metazoa > Arthropoda > Arachnida > Araneae > Nephilidae > Trichonephila > Trichonephila inaurata. The sequence goes on along the minus strand of BMAV01009606.1, from coordinate 246,017 downwards.
CTAATTTTGTTTTATGTGTAGGTGCATTTGGTAATATTAAATTTGGACAAGATCAGGCATCTGAGAAGACCCAGACTTCTGGTGCAGGCAATCAGTTTTTGAATTCCAGTCCACAACATTTTCCTAGGCCACAATCATATGCGGGTACAGCAAATTCAGCATTCCAAGGGACAAATGTTCCTCAACCTCCAAAGCCTGATTACAGTCGTAACCATTTCTCTAGTGTGTTTGGTGAGCGAGAAGGCAGTAAAGGAGGTGGAGGTAATTATCATGTTTATTCTTTTTTGCTGATGTAAATTTTTTTACATTTTAAATAAATTTAATCTAATACATTTTCCCTTTTACTAGCTCCCAAACCCAGATTGGATGATGATCAGTTTACTGATTTGCTTGGGGATCAAGGGTTTACTGGCTTCACCAAGAAAAGCGATGGTCCTAGAACAATTGCAGAAATGAGGAGAGAAGAATTAGCGAAAGAAATGGACCCTGAACGACTTAAGGTCTCTTTTTTTTTATTTCTTAAATTTTTGTATTGCTGCCATATAAGTTTTTATATTGTGTTAAATAAGTCTTAAAAAAATAGCATTAAGTTGCAGTTTATTTATATTACTTTTTTTAAAATGCTCATGTTATCCATTTACAATCAAGATTTTATGAATAATTTTTTTTTATTGAATTGGAATATAATACATAATTAATTTTAATTAATGTAGCATATATGCTAATTTTATGTATTCATTTATAATTACCAAATTAACATTTTATTGAATCCTCATTATTTAAATTTTTTTCCCATTGTAGATAATGGATTGGACAACACACAAAGAAAGAAATATTCGAGCACTTTTATGCTCTTTGCATACTGTACTATGGGATGGAACAAGATGGAAAGAATGCGGAATGCATCAATTAGTTACGCCAAATGATGTTAAAAAGATGTATAAAAAGGCATGCTTAGCTGTACACCCAGATAAAGTAAGTTTCGTGTTTGTTTTGTCATTGAATACAAGTATTGTACTGTTTTATTTTATTTTTAGAATAATAATAATAATAAAAAAAAAATTTAAATTATTAGTTTAATGTAGATTGTTAATTTTTTTAATGATAATTGTGAGAGAGTTTTGGTATTAAAACTGATTCTCTCACAATTTTTGAAAATAGTCAACCGAGCATGAATACCAGCTTATTTGCAAGTTGTATTTGTTAAAAATATAGGAGGTGTCTTAGTATTTGTATGTATTCAAATAATATTCCCACTAACATAATGAATATACGTATTTTTAAAAAAATAAAATTGTGCATATTTGTTTAATATCTACCCATATATAAAACATTGTGCATAATGAAAATTTATTAATTTTTATGTAGTTCAATTCTCGCATCTTCTGTAACAACATGTGTATTGTCATCAAACATAATTCTTTAATTACAGTAGTCTTTTTAAACCTCTTGTAGTATATATTTACAAGTCCATTTGTGCATCACATGCACATTATCAATTGTATTTGTAACTGACGTTGAGTAATTTTTAACTTTTCAATGTTTAAAGATTTTTTGTGTTTTAAAATATTAAGTGATTTTTTGGTATTTAAGCATGAGTACTTGTGTTTATCAACCAATGTCAAATGCAATAGTTAAAAAAAAAAAAAAAAATCGAAGTTATTTAATTAATTTCTTAAGATAATAATTTTCCAGAATTTTTTTTAAAGAAATGTTTTAGTTTATTGAGACTGCAGCCCATTACATGAAGCAAAGATAAAAAATCAATTAATAAAGGAAATACCTCTGAACAAAATTAATGTTTGTATTGAAAATTTTTATGTTGGGGAAAGGTAATTGGACAAAGTTACATGAAAAGGTTATCTTATATTGTATACAAATAATTTTTTCTATATTATTTATATGTATATTAAATTTTCTAAATGGGTATTTAAATCAAAATAAAAGTCTAAGAAGGATTTAAAATTTTTTTTTTCAAATGTTTAATAATATTAATGGCTGTTATATAGTTTTTTTTAAAGTTTATTTTAACATATTAAGGATAATTTATTATTATAAAATGTTCTTTCAAATGATCTACATTAAGTTGTTTGAATGTGTTATGTATTAAATTTCAGATGATTTTTGTATTTTATTTAAGCTATTGGAAAAAAATTTACATGAAATAGAATATTCTTATTTTTTATAATTCTCTGTTTTTAAAATTTTTTTATCGACACACTTTATCAAACTATCTTTGACGGCATGTTTTGTATTATGTACACTTCTCTGTATAATCTTTTATCTTCATAAGGCAATGCAATTTTAGATTTTTGTACTTTTTTTTTTTTTGAATTATCAAATACTCACACAAATTTTTTTTTTTCACAGCAAGTTGGAACAGAAAATGAAAATTTAGCTAAATTAATATTTATGGAATTAAATGATGCCTGGAGTGAGTTTGAAAAACAGAATAATCTTGCCTAGTCATTTTTCTATGTTTCATTGAAGAATTCTCATCAAAGCAAAGTGAGATACATGGCAGATAAAACAAATTCTTGCCACAGCAGAATAGTATTCTATACTCAGAGAGCATGTACTTTCTTACTATTCTACATCTCATTGTACGATATGTATCTTGATTCCGTGTGTATTATAAAAATATTAAATTATATACAAATATATATAGAGAGTGAATGTATATTATGAAAATTGATTTACATATAGACACCTTGTGTGGCCTTATTTTTGGTGCATGGAAGTATATGAACGAATATATGATGTGTGGATCATAGCTTTATCTCTACGAAATATTGTTAAAAGAAGTTGATTTTTAATTTCTGATTATTTAAAAAGATTTTTCCTTGTCTATGAGGAGTTCTCACTAAGCTGTATATTTTTGGTGTTGCAGATAGAGCTATATTTTTTAATATGTAGTATAATTATCACATTATTGTATAAAATAAAACATCATTTTCATGTACTTGTCACTAAAAAGTTGTCTTGGTCATCAGTAAATTTAAATTACGAAGAATTGTTGCCTTAAATTATATTTAATGAATAGCTGCTTAAAATTAGATAAATGTCTTATTTATTTTAAATTAATGTATGTTCTCTGGTATTTAGCTGAACATCTAGTACTTATTATGTTTGTCTGTGAAGGAAAAGTACTGATGTAGTAATAGCTAAATTGTCTGTATATCATGTCCATTTAGAAACTCAATTTACTTATATTTATTACTAGAATATTCTTGCCATTTTATTATTATTCATACTGAAATTGTATTTATTTTAGATAAGAATCACTATACTTTAAAGTTTTTAATGTTACAAGTTGGTTTATTCATTTTTACTTTTTTTTTAAAGAAAAAATAAAGAGTTTACGAATTGAAAAAAGGGGTGTTGAAGTCTTTATTTTCTTTCTATAACATTTATGTACCTTCAGTATGCATTCACTATTATCTGAGGAAAGTAATCAACCCTCTCGCTGCATAACCTTTTTTAAAATCAAAATAGGCTAAAAAATTGCATATTTTTTTGTTATTTATTTCAAATCTAATTTCTAATTCTATATTTTAGAGTTAAAATATACAAAAATTGTTTGTAAAAGAGATTTTTTTTTCAATTTAGAGTTAGACCATAAAAACATTAACATAAGAGGGAAAATGTGTTTTGCACAGCGAAATATTCAGAAAAAATGCATCCCCATGGAAATCATGGGATATACAGCGAGAGGGTTAGAGAATATTAGAAAAAGTTATTCATTTGTTATGTTTTGTTTAAACTATGAATAATATATCAAATTTTAAGGGAAAACTGGAATTCTATTAAAGTTATTATTATTGACAATTTTGATTTATTTGTTTATGAATATATGAAAGTTTCATTGATAGTGTAGTCATGTTATATATTAAGGAATTTGAATATCATTTCAAATTAGTTAGTTTTTTCTTAAGTGAACAAAATTTTCAATTTATCTCAATCATATCGTGATGTCTATGTGATATTGTTTTCTTAAAGCAATAATTGTGCCAAACACGTGCAGTTTTTAGTGTTTCTATCTTTCATTTCTCCACTTCCCCTTCTCCCCTGTAAGTTAATCTCTTGATGCTAAATATTTTTTAATGAAGGTTTTTCTTTCAAAAGCAGCCTTTACAGTTTTTTATTTAGTTAAAATACTGTAGTAAAATGGCACTATTTTATTTTCATGTATATAGTAAAAGTACGTAAGTACTTAAAATATTGTGATGCATTTATTGAATTTTTTTATTTATGTAATATGTAATCATAAGAAAATGATTTTCTCAAACTAGTTTCAAGTATAGTAATAGTGCTTATTTGTGTGTTGTATATTTTTCAGTTGCTTCTCTTTTATATAAATTATATAAAACTATTTTTTTAAAACAAAACACGTTAGCTTTTTTATGATTTAAGTATTTTGATTTTAACATGAGGTAATTAATGTTTGTTAGGTATTTACGTATTAACACAACCATAATGCGACATTATATGAAACGAAGCACAGGGTTGCCAATTCAGTGTGTATGTCACATGCGAAATCTGGGTTGCCAACTTAGCAAGCTATCTTGAATGTTGGCATTGTTGTGATAGTACATAAATACCATTTGTTGTCACTATTGAGATTCTTGGAGTTGTTTAAAGTTAGATGAATTCTTAGAGTTGTTTAAATATAAGGATGTTAATGTAATGTTACAGTTAACAGTTTCTCTTGAACAACATTTTTTATGAATTTTATTCAAATAAAATATTTTGAATTGTACAAATGTTTAATTATACTGTTCAGTTTTATTTATGTTTCAATATGATTATGTATTGATTGAAATCAAATAACATTTCATTATTTATTTTCCGTGATAATTTTTTTACTGTATCATATATATATATATAAATATGTTTAAATATTAGCACATTGCAGAATGGTGTGGGAAGCTGGCTCTTTTCTTTTATATATTTAGCTGTACATAGAAGTTCTATTTCTATCATTCCTATTGTATTATCTGGATATTTATTAATGTGAAAATAATTTATTTTTTTGTACGTTTATCACAATCTAACATGAGCCTTTTTTCTAAGATTAGATTCTTAGATTTCAAAGACTCTTCTCATATTTTTATTTTTGTGAAATATGTGTCGATAAAAGTTAATGACTCTTATTTTGTGGTTAGGTGTTCTAATTGTTAATGTCAATTTTTGGGTGATATATACTGTCCATTTTATTAAAGGTGAGAACACACATCAATACATGATGATTTAACACAGAATTTGTGTTGTGTTGAATTACATTCCTGTACATACATTTGTGAACTAATGTTACTGTGCTCTGTGTAGAGAATAAAAATGTTATATCAGCAACTGCTTCAGTATTGGTTATTAAGAACTCGTCTTTTTCAAGAAAAATATTCTTTAGAATACAGTCGAACTTCTACATAACGAACCTCTATATTGCGAATTTTTCTATATAGCGAACTTTTTTCTGGAACCTTGAGCATTTCATGATTTTCTTCGTAAAATAATCTCTATAGCGAAGTGCATTTTCTATATAACGAACTTTTTCTTTTGTGATTCAATTTTTGTTCTCCCTTTTTTTAAAGTATTTCTGAAAAAATTTCAAGTTATCCTTTCTTTAACACATTTTAGGGTGTCATAAATCTTCAACTGGTTTTATAAAATCCTAACTCGCCAAGAGCAGTAGAATTCTGGGTGTTTCATCCAAGAAGTGCAACCTTTAACTCCCATTGCCCAGTTTATATTAGAAACATCTTAGATATCGTCTTTCACCCTTAGTGAGTTGTCCCATGTCCCTGTGTTCTAATTATAAAATAATGTCTGTTTAATTTTTCTTGTATGCTTTAAATTTAAAATGTCCTTAAAGTTCAGTATGTTTAGTATAAAATTATTTTCTTAATATTGAAAATACAGTGAATTTTTCAACATTTTTTTTCTCTTGTTTTCCTTGCAGTTTTTCTTTCTTTTTTGATGGGTAAGATATATAAAATAAACATATATTAAGTTAAAAAAAGGTGGGAATAATTCCTTTTTTTAATATATGGTGTTTATGAATTTAAAATTTGTTTTAAGTGGTTTATATAAAGTATATAAAAAGAGGTGAACCTCTATATAACGAATTTTCCAAAGAGCGAACCTTTTTACGGGATTTAGCGACTTCATTATATAGAGGTCTGATTGAATTTTGTAATCTTACTACACATGCATAAAGAAAGAAATGTGTGTTTAGTATTAATTTGATACAATTTTTTTACGTAATTATTATTTTGATTTTCCCCCTCTTCCCAGTGGGGCAATTGCCATTTGCACTAGAACTTTACACTTCAACACCAAGGCGTGTAAATTCTTTTCTAAAATCTTAAGAATTTAAATGAATTATTTTATATTTTTCTTGACTTTTATTAAATTTGTACAAAAATTTCACTGAGAAAGTTTGAGAGAATTAACTTTATTCAAAGTTTAAGGATAGATTTGCTTATAGTGCTTGTCTAGTGTCAGTTGAAACTTGACAGTAATTTCCGTTCTCCTAATTCAAATATTTTTTTCCCTCCACTGTTGTGTTTTAGTGTATTGAAAAGAAAGGAGTCCTGTAATGTTTTTTTCACAATGTGTGTTTTGTTTCTGTTGTACTAACACCTACTGCTGAGATTTCATTTATCTTAAATATAGTGTGCACAGTTGCCCAGGTGATGTTAACTACTGTGCTATTTTGTTTGGATTTGAATCCTTTAGACGGTATAGATGTTTGTAAATGTATAGTATCTGTGTGGCATGGAAGCACTATAAATATTCGACGAGCCAAAAGTCCTCTTGAGGGGCTGGTGGTAGGTTAAGAGATGTGGGGACCTCCTGACATTTCCTCAGGGTTTTCCCCCCTTAAAATTGGGGTAGAACAGAGCCAAACTGTACTGTCACCTGCATGGTGCTTAAAACTGCTACTAATGATAGAACTAATAAAATTAGACTCTTGCCACAGCAAATTTCGTGGGCCTCAATCTGACACCATTGATAGTACATTCAAGGTTAGTATTAATTTTTTTGTGAATTTTGTCTTTCTTGTGATTTTATATAAATGAAATTTAAAATGCCTCATAAGAGGAGGCTTACTGTTGGAAAAATAACCATATTTCTAAAAGAATTGTTTTGTAATGAATCAGAAAGTGGAGGAGATTATCCAGCATGCAAGAAGAATTTGAGGATGAAATGTACCATTTAAATTAGAAAGTCAATGACTCACAGTGGAAAGAATGTGTTTCTGCAGTTGCAACCAGTAGATTAACAATCCCAAATAATGCTGCAGCTACTTATGAAATTGAAGTGTGTTTCATTGTTGCTTTTGCCACCTGTCTGACTTAGTCAGATCGTGGCAGAGGGCCAGAGATTTACACCTGTCGTTATCCGTAGCTTTGAGCAACATACAAGTGACAGTACGATTTGGCTCCGTTCCACCCCAATTTTGAGAAAGAACACCCTGAGGATGGGCAGAGACTTCCCACCTGTCTTCCCCTTCCACCAACCTCACGAGAGGACTTGCGGCTCGACGGCTATTTAGAGTGTAGAGAGTTCTTGTGTGTGTGTGTACCTGTTAATCATTGCAGACAATGATGCTTTTCTGATGTGGGAACATATCTCCCTCTCTTTATTTTATCTGAAAATATTTAAATTGTCTCCAAACTAACATTTGAATAATTCTTTGGCAAACGATTGTTTCCCTTCTATTGAATTTTTATTTTGAAGTCGTAATTATTTGAAACGAATTTTTATTTTTGCTAGATTGGTTTTATTTGAATGAAAAATATATCTACTATAATTGGTTATAGATGTAATAATATTATTGAATTTCTGTCGGAATTTTTATTTTCGTGTCACCAAATGGGAATTTCAGTCTGCTTTATAAATATTTCCTGTTAATTTTTTTACAAAGCTAAATTCATATTTGTCTTTAGAGCTTCTTAGAACTGGAACACACACAAAAAAAAAATCGCAATTTCGAATAAAATAAAATTCAATTTTATTCCATTTATATTTTTACCGCTCCATTTTATTCAGTAGACCACTTCGTACACTTGCAATTTCTAATAAAATTTAATGTTTTCGACTAATAAAAAATTAATATATCGGAATTGTAATTTTTTAAAATTATATCTGCAACTTGTTCTTAATGGAATGACATAATCAATTTTTTAAAAATAGTATAACAATTATTTTTTAAAATTAATAATCAAAAAGCTGTTAAAAAATTGCACCCCAAAAGTCTTTGTACACTTAACAAAAATCTCACATAGCGTGTTTCTTTCTTAATTTAGTACTTAGTAGGATGTCTTTTAGTGTCCACAACAACTTTTTGGTAGTTAGGAGAGGGGGGTGCCAGCTCAGGTGTCGTCCACGTCACTTGACCATGGTTCAAAATTACGTGGTCCGTCGCCAAAAGCCCTCGTGTAGCTGAACAGTGCGACGTTAATATTCACTCAAACTCAAACAACTTTTAAACGTCTTGGTATAGATTTAATCATTTTTTGCATCGATAATCCTCCATGCTGTATGCCATTAATGTTTTTACATTACATTAAGTGTTTATATGTCATGTTTTTTTTCTTTTTTTTAAAATCAAATTCTCACCAAATATGTTCTGCGGTAAATAAAGTGATCGAGGAGGTGTTTTCAGAATTTGAGGACAGTTATTTAGAGACATCAGTAGTGCTTGGCGTCACTATCCTGTTAAAAAATGAAGTCGTCTCCAATATCCATATTTTGGGTGGATAATTTAAAATTTCTCTTTAAAATATTTTAATAGAGCTCATGATTCCCAATACCATAAAAAAAATACCTAATCCTAAAGCCGATTTACACCCCAACGCAAGAACACTTCCACCTCCATGGTTCATTAATCCAACTAGATTCTTGGGATTAAGTTTCAGAAAATTCAAAATTGTCAGTAAACTGATCGGGAGGACAGAAAATTCAACATTTTGGGTTCCGATGGGCATATAATAGTTTGTAAATGAAAAAAAGGGGAATTTAATCCCATGAATTTATGTGGAAGAACTCCTCCACCTCTATGCTGAAGCATGGAGGTGGAGATGTTCTTGCGTGGGGGTGTAAATCGGCTTCAGGATTAAGTAATTTTGTATTTTTTGAAGGTATTGAGAATCATGAGCTCTATTTAAATATTTTAAAGAGAAATTTAAAATTATCCGATAAAATTTGGACAGTGGAGACGGCTTCATTTTTTTAACAGAATAATGGCGCCAAGCGCACTGCTCTCAATGAACGACGCTGGTGTCTCTATAACTGTCCTCAAGTTCAGAAAACACCTCCTAAATAACTTTATTTAGCCCAGTAGAACATATTTGGTGAGAATTTGATTTTAAAAAAAAGAAAACATAACATATAAACACATAATGGGAAGTAAAAACAATAATCACAGAAGCATGGAGGAAAATCGGTGCAGAAATTACAAAAAAAACTGATGAAATCTATACCAAGACGTTTAAAAGTTGTTGTGGACACTAAAAGGTATCCTACTAAGTACTAAATTAAGAAAGAAATACAATATTTAAAACTATATTGAGATTTTTGTTAAGGGGAGTTGGAAACCTCTCTCTCTATATATACTGACAATGTTAAATTGACTGTTTTCGATGTACCTTTTCTCAAAATATGTTATATGTGCATGCTAGAAATTTTTCATACAATTAAAGTACACCTTTCTCATTATACTGAAAGAAGCTTTTAGATAATTTTGAATTTTTTTATAATTTATGAAATATTTTATATCAAATATTGCGATATTTGACCCATTTTTCACATAAAAAAATTGTAAAAAATAAATGCTTGAGTTTTTTACCAAAAACTCATTTCAATATATATTAGACATCATTATAAATATATCATAAAAAAATTACCTACCTATGAACAGTCGTTTCTCAGAAAAGGTGGCCGCGGTAGCTGAGTGGTATAGGTATCGGATCGTGGCTTGCCTTCTCACGAGTTCGAGCCCAGTACCACTAAAGGCCCGCCCCCCCCGGGGTAGGACAGCGATGCACGGAAAATCTGTCGAGAGCTGAAACGTCCTCCCGTTGGTTTGGTGTGGTAGTTAGGAGAGAGGGGTGCCAGCTCAGGTGTCGTCCACGTCACTTGACCATGGTTCAAAATGACGTGGTCCGTCGCCAAAAGCCCTCGTGTAGCTGAACAGTGCGACGTTAATATTCAATCAATCAAAATTCTCAAAAGGTACATCGAACAACAAAATTTACATTTTGAGATAAATTGATTTTAATGTATATGTGTCGCAGGGAAATGGCGAAATTAGGAATTTAATCAAATCCATAAGGGAAATGATCAATTGACGGGAGATTTTAAAATAACGTCTGTTCAAGGTCATTTCCCTGATGAAAGTAAGTGATTTTATAAAATCCCTGAACTGTTTCAGTGAAATGATGAGATGAACTAGTCAGGATTTGCATTGGCAAAATGCTATACAGGGGGGGGGGGGGCACCTGGGCGACCGAGTCCTCGTACTTCCTAACCATACAGGTAGTACTATCAATCCCCTAAATATCAACCCCATATCTTTAAAAAAATGGCACCATAGAATTAACATAAGGATTGACTACTAGCCTAATTTTCTAATTATTTGTTAATTAGTTTCGAATAAATAATTTGTATTTCATTGACTATTGTATTACTTACTTCTACGTTTAATAATGCACCATATTTGTTAAATAAACACTTTTAAACTCTTAAAAATATTATTTCATTCTTTCACTGAAACATATCAAGGATTTGTTCAAATCCTTTACTTTTATCAGGGAAATTACCTTGAAGAGATGTTATTTTAGCATCTACAGTCAAGTGATCATCTCCCTTAGGGATTTGATGAAATTCCTAATTTCATCATTTTCCTGCGACAACCCTTGTGGTTAAAGTAAGGTATTTTTAGAAAGGTTAAAATCTATACAATGTAAAAATCTCAAATTGTCAAAAAAATAAGATTTTAGCTTTTCAACAGCCCTTAAGTGTACGAAGATTTTTGTGGAGTAATTTTTAGTACCTTTTTGATTATTAATTTTTAAAAATAATCGTTGTACTATTTTTAAAAAATTGATTATGTCATTCCGTTAAGAACAAGTTGAAGATATCATAAAAAAAATTCCAATTCCAATATATTAATTTTTATTAGTCGAAAACATTAAATTTTATTGGAAATTGCAAGTGTACGAACACTTTTGTGGTCCACTGTATATTTCATTTTTATTTTTCATGCATTTCATACCTTTGTTTCTGTTCCATATAATTTTTAACAGTAATTATTGAAAAATAAATTAATAGCCTTTGTTGCTCCATATCCCATAAAACCAGAACTGAACTGAACTGAAAAATAAATATAGCTATTTTTACAGAGTTATTAACGGAGAATATAGCTATTCTTAAGTAAAAATGAAAGGCATCTTTGAAATCTCAATCCACTGTTCGAATATATATTCCATTTTTCGCTTCAATTACTTTTATAGACAGTTCTTCCCTGCTATTAAGATAATGAACCTTCCATTTTGAAAAGCGCAATTTTAAAGGAAAGAGGAGAAAAATTACTGAAAAGAAAATTGCCTAAAAAGGATTGATGTTAACTTTAGATAAACAACAACAACAAACGATTACTTACATTTGTTTTTACTTGTTATCATAGGTTTTAGCTTACTTGGATATCTATTCAGTTTTTCTAGTGAAAAAAGTCTCCTTTTTGTGATACTGGAATTGCTAAAATTACTGTTTCGAAACTATGAATGAATTATTTTAAAAGAATTTGTCATTGAGTATTTTCAAAAAAAAATCTTTCTTGGTTTTTAAGGGAAACAAAGATTAAAAGGAGATTCTTTAATCTTGATTTTAATTTTGAAACTTGAAAAGTTAAAAAAAAAAAAAGTAATGGGGAAAAAATTTAAAAAACGATTCAGGGAAGAATTATATATCTCACATGAATCTGACTGTAAGGAAAATAAAAGTTATGTCGTCACTCGAGACACGAGTTCATGTTTAAATCATATTTTTTTGGAAAATCAATGCTATAACAAGTAATATAAATTTTTTTTTTAAAGTCAATTCCTACTTAGATCAACAAAGAAAAATTTTAATGCAATTACTTTTTCAATTCCTACTATTAGCTCTCACAATCTCTATATATTTATTTATCTTGGTGGAATTTTCAATCGTTAATAAAATACATTTTAAAGCGCTCAATTGAGCTGAAATTTTAAATACAGGATTATTTTGGATGACAATACAGAATTAAATTATAATTAATAACAATTAATTGATTAAAACTAATTACTTAAAGAATTACAAATACAACCACGTTGGCATCATTTTTGGCGTCTTAGCGACCCTTTTGGTGACTTGAGTCAAAAATTGAAAAGGTTTTTTTCTCACGTGTTAAAGTATTCAGTTGAACTGAAATTCATATACACGATTGTTTTGGATGACAATACGATACTTTAACGATAATTAATAAAAATTACTTACCTTAAAGTTGGGATTCTGTCCTATGTATATACATATTTATATTAATGGTAACTATTTAATAAAAAAGTAACTAAAATAAATTTTTTCTTTGTTGATCTAAATAGAAATTGAGTTAAATTTATTTTTTTTATATTACTTGTTATTAAATAACTAGCCTTTACCCACCCGCTTCACTGGGTATTTCTCTGTATAAATATATACTGTTTATATACATATATATAAATTATTGATATCTAGCATTAAAAATTCGATTGTATTGAAAAATGTATTTATAGCAGTAACTCTCGCCTCTTGATATAAAAAGGACAGAATTTCTAATAATATCTAAAATTGAAGTAGAAAGATTTTTTTTTTTTTTTGCGCTCACTTAACCCAATAATCAAAAGGATTTCCTCCAAAGCAACTTTCTGTGGATCTCTTTTCCATAAAATAAACATGCGTGCTAAATTTCAAGTCTAAATCTAATAGAGCAAAAACGGAATTTTTATCATTAATACACCCCACAACCCCGTTGAGAGCATTCTTAACGGATTTCAATTCAATAAAAGAAACATGCAAAACAAATTTTGTTATTATAGTCCTAGTAGTTCGAAAACGGAAATTTTGTCTATCAATACGCCCCAATAACTCCCCCGCTTTCCCCTGGAGTTGATTTCCGTAAAATCCACATTCTTAGTGGAACTCTATTCAACTAAAGAAACGTGCTCAAAACAAATTTCAAGTAAATGGGTTAAATTCAAAAACAGGAATTTTTCTAAGACTCTCCTTAACCCCTCATAACCCCACTCCTTTGGGGGTAGCTTTCGCAAAACTTTTTGTTAGAAGAACTCTATTCCTTGAAAGGAACATACCTTCTAATTTTCAAGCAGGTGGGTGTCTAATAGTTGAAAAACGGTTATAGCGGATCTCTACTCCATAAAAGGAATCTGTTTATCAAATTTCAAGACTTTATGTCTAATAGTTTAAAAATGGAAATAATTATCTATAACGCCCCTTAAACCCCCGTAACGCCACTTAGGAAGCGATTTTCACAAAACCCATCTTATAGCGGATCTCTACTCAATGAATGGAATCTGCTTACTCAATTTAAAGATTTTACGTCTAAAAAAGGAGATAATTACTATAACACCCCTTGATTCTTTGCTAAGCCACTTGAGGGTCGATTTTCACAAAACCCATTTTGTAGCGGAACTCTACTCTAGAAAAGGAGTCCGCTTACGAAATTTCAAGACTGTCTGTCAAATAATTTGAAAACGGAAATGGTTACCTATAACGTCCCTTATGTCCCCGCAACGCCACTTGGGATTTGATTTTTACAAAACTCATTTTCTAGCGGATTTCTACACTATGAAAGGGGAATCCGCTTACCAAATGTCAATACTGCACGTCTAATAGTTTAAAAATGGAAATAATTATGTAGAACGCCCCTTTAGTCCCAGTAACGCCACTTGGAAGTCAATTTCCCCCCAAACCCATTTCGTAGTGGATCTCTGCGTCATAAGAGGTATCTGTGTACCAAATTTCAAGACTGTAAGTCTAATAGTTTAAAAATGGAAATAATTATGTATAACGCCCCTTAGGTCCCCACAGCGTCACTTGGGATTCGATTTTCACAAAACCCATTTTGTATCAGATCTCTACTCTATGAAAGGAATCCGCTTACCAAATTTCATGACTGTACGTCTAACAGATAAAAAATGGAAATAATTATGCATAACGCCTCTTGGAGGTCAATTTTCGTAAAAATCCTTTTGTAGGAGATATCTACTCTATGAAACGAATCTGCGTACCAAGTTTCAAGACTGTACATCTAATAGATTAATGATGGAGCTAACTATCTATAACGCCCCTTAAACCCCCGTAACGCCCTTGGGGTTCGATCTTTGCAAAATCCGTTCTTAGCCGATGTCTACTCCATGAAAGGAACCTGCCTACTAAATTTCAAGTCTGTAGGCTTAATAGTCCTGGAGATATCGTGATTAGTCGGTGAGTGAGTCACTTTTATCCTTTATATATATAGATATACACTCACTTCCAAGAGTTAAGCGCGAAGATGTGAAATGCAAAAAAATTAACAAATACTGCTTTGATTGACACAAAATTTGGCAGTAAAGTAGCATATATGTTTATACATAAAACAAAATCAATAATAATATATAGAAATGAAAACAATATTAAATTTTTGTAAGTTAGATAATGTCATACAGGAGATTTAAACAGAATTATGTATAAAGTGAAAATAAACAGCATAAAATGAAAAAAGAAAGGACATTAATAGGGTATGTGATCCCCCCTCATCTGTATGCAAATTATGTATACCTTCTGACCATGCTTTCAATTAGGTGGTCAACCACCGCATAACTAAGCAATCCCCATTCTTCTTGTAGAGCAGTTTCCAGCTCAATAAGAATGGTTGGAGGTGGGAAACGTGAAGATACAGCACGGTCGTGAGCATCCCAAAGATTTTCAATGGGATTAAGGGCGGGCGAATATGCTGGCCATGCCATACGCGCAATCCCTTCACTCTCCAGGTAGTCATCGACGATGTCAGCTCTATGGGAACGTGCATTATCGTCCATTAAAACAAAAGTAGGGCCAACTGTTGCAGCGTACAATCTCACAATAGGTTCTAGAATTTCATCTCGATACCGGACAGCCGTCACAGAACCCCGTTTAAAGATGTGCAGATCGGTGCGGTATCCTAATGAAATCCCTGTCCACACCATAATGCTTTCGCCTCGGAATGCGTGATGTTCGGGGATGTTTTGGGGCTGATTGCGTGTTTCTAGTTTACGCCATATCCTTATACGCTTGTCATCTGGCTCCAGAGCAAATCTTGACTCATCAGTAAACATGACATTGCCCCAGTCAGACACAGTCCAATTGCCATGCTCCCGGCACCACTTTAATCGTGCCCCTCTTGATTAGACGGATAGAGGAACACAAACTCGAGGTACCCGAGCATACAGTCCATTCATATGTAATCTTCGGCGTACAGTAGCTGCAGATATAGCCTTACCAATAGACGCTGTAATCATAGATGTCACACTAGTGGAGGTCGCTCTGTGATTCCGCTTGGCTACAATAGCAATATATCTATCTTCCGCTTTGGTTGTAACCCTTGGGCGACCGCCTCCGGGCCTTCGGACAACTGTGTGTGGTTTGGAATTGTTTCTATAAACATGAAATTACAGAATGATGAACGCCGAAGAAAAGAGCAACATCTGTAATCGACTGTCCTGCTTCAATGCGCCCCACAGCACGCCAGCGCTCAGAACCTTCCATTCGTTTTCTGGAAGTCATGGAAACACGTATGTCTTGAAAAAAAATTGTACGAAAGTCTTAAACACCTTCTATCAGCACTTACAATCAACTTCTGTAACCTTTCATCAAGCTGGCTTCTTATAAGACTGCCCTTCTTGTATATTTCTTGACATGAAAGCACGATTGGCTGTTATCTAACATATTTGCATACTTCCATCTACCTCTGCAGCGAATTGCATCCTCTTCAATTCTGCTTGGCTTCCGGAAATTAGCATTTTCCTCTCCGTGCTTAACTTTTGGAAATGAGTGTGGATTACAATTAATATATATATATGTACATACACATATGACAGAATCACAATATTAAGTGGCAAAATAGAAAACAATTTTTCTTGCAATTTTCCTTTCTATATATAGTGTTGGACTATTTTTTAATTCCTACTTTTAACTCGTATTCTCTATATATTTATTTGCTTATTTATTTATTTGGAATTTTCAATCGTTAATAAAATACACTTTAAAGCTCAATATTGAGCTGAAATTTTATATACATGATCATTTTGGATGACAATAGAATAATTTAACTATAATTAAGAAAAATTAATTGATTAAAACTAATTATTCAAAGAATTACAAGTACAGCCACGTTGGCATCATTTTTGGCGACTTGTGTCAAAACTTGAAATTTTTTTTTCTCACATTTTAAAGCGCTCGTTTGAGTTGCAATTTTTTATACACCATTGTTTTGGATAAAAATATGATAATTTAATTATAATTAATTAAAATTAATTGACTGAAACTAATTATTTAAAGAATTACAGAATCCGCCACGTTGGTTTAATTTTTAGCGATTTGGGTCAAAATTTAAAATGATTTTTTTTTCACGTTTTAAAGCATTCAGTTTAACTAAAATTTTATATAGATGATTGTTTTGGATGACAATACGATACTTTAATGATAATGAATAAAAATTAATTACCACTTAATGTTCTGATTCTGTCCTGTGTATATACATATTTATATTAGTTGTAACTATTTAATAAAAAGTAGCTAAAATAAAATTTTTCTTTGTTGATCTAAGTAGAAATTGACTTTAAATTTTGTTTTTATATTACTTGTTTAAACTACAATCGGATGAAAAGAATGGCAACTGCTGAAATGCATACTTTTTCAAATTTTTATATCATATTAACTGGATTTAACCCTTGTAATAATTTTCATAATTATTCATTAAGGTCGTTTGTAAAATCAGAAGTGAACTCCACTATATTTAAAAAAAAAAAAAACCCTTTTTTCTTTTTAAATTTAAATCTTATCTAGTTGCTCGTTTACAAATGTTAAGTATTATAACGATTTATTTGCTTTAAGAAATCAGCCATCGCTCTCTTTTTAATCTCATTATGTTGTTATTTCTAATGCCATTTGTCTAAAGGAGTCAGACAGAGGCCTACGAAATTCATCGCGGCAAAGGGCTAGAAATTTACGCTTGTCGTTAGCCGCAGCTTTGAGAACCATACAGGTGGCAGTAAATTTGGCTCGATTCTTACCCAATTTTTAGGGAGAACACCCAGGCGGTGGTCAGAGGTCTCCCACCTATCTTCCCTTTCCACCAACCTCACTTACGGCTCGATGGCTTTTTAGAGTACCCTCATGCCGCAAAGGCACTATACATATACAAACATCCATGCAATCTCCGGGATTCGAACCCAGGCACTGCATTCAGTGTCATTAACCACTATACAGGATGGGAGGCTTAATCCCATTATAACACAAATTGGAATGATATAAATGAACATTAAAAGAGCTTAAGATTTTAATCAAGATAGAGGGGGCTTTATTATGTAGCCCCACAGAAGATTCGAATAAACCCTGTGTCTAAATTTTCTGAAATCAATCCAATACTCTCTGTTGCCACTAAAACTCAACAAGTTATAAAATTTTAATAAAAAAAACCCTAAACTTTTAACTTTGTTATTAAATAAAAAGATCAGAAATTAAAAAGGAAATATTGACCTGGAAAATTGGAAGTTTTTTTGGAAATAAATAATATAATTGTAATCCTAACTGTGCGCGGGAGAAATGAATTTTTATGAAACAGTACCACGGTGATAAATTTATTAAGAAAATCAAAGAGTTTAAGTATCATAAAGGATTTTTATACATTAATTTTTTAGGTAAAAAAGAATAAGATTCTTATTTTATAACTGATATCAATCAGAAAAAGTATAAAAATTGGAATAGGATATTCGATATAAAGAGAAAAATTATAATTGGTCTTTAATGAAAAATTAAGACACATGACTATTTACATCTTACATTACCATATTTTACTTATTAAAATTTAGTTCTATCACCAAAAAATGTTTTTTAAGAAAATTATTTCTGAGTGATTAAGTCTTCCTCAAATTATCAAAACTGGTAAGTGCAATCAAAATATTGAATTTTTCACACACACACACACACACACACACACACACACACACACACACATTTGAAGCACAAAATATCTTTAAATTTAAATAATATGAATCATTCATAAGAATTCTATTGAATAGAGGAATTTCTACAAATAGTAAATTTTATGTTGATAAAATACATAAATTATATTTCATTAATATTAGAAAAAATGGTAAAAAGAGCTTAATTACAGCAGAGCTCAACAAAAACTAGGATTCTCGAGCGATTTCTGAGACCAAATCAGCAAAATAAGCATCTTTCTGGTGCTAAAATAATTTTTTCAAAGCAACATCTTACTGTAAAGTTCTTTTTATAATCGAACATCAAATTAAATATTTTTTGAGATCACAAAAATAAAGTCGCTGCCAAACGATTTTACATAAAACAAACAAATAAATATAATGAATTGGCATGTTCGAAAAAATCAATAATTAAAGAAAAGACACGTGACATTATTAACTATGAAAAATTCTAATTTTACTCTTATATTTTTTTATTTTTGAATCCATTAAAAAAAAAAAATTTATTTTTCAGATGAAAATTCAATTCGTTTCTTTTCATTTTAAAAATGCAATAACGTAATTTCTGATGTTATTTATCCAGAAAAAGACATATATCGTGGAGGAATAGTCTGCAAAGCTTGATTATTAAAAAGTAATTTAGAAATGACTAAAAAAATCTATACAGAAATTGAATTAACAGTTTTCTGTGTGTATTTAATCAAATGTGGTGATAAGTACACCACATTCGACCTACATTACATCCTACTACTAATGAAAGATGGAAAACTTAAAACTTATAAGTTTTCCATCTTTCATTAGTATAGTAGGATAACTAAAGCCTTAAAGTTTATTACTGAATAAGATTATGAAAATTTGGAAAAAAAAATGTTAATGATAAAAAAATTTACGAAGACACGGAACTTAAAGAAAATAAAATGAAGCTATCACGTAAATTACATGTAGAGGTTTCAAAAGAAAAAAAATGCTTCAAATTAATTTTTAAAATAAATCCGATTTCATTATAAAAAAACACACACTTTGAGACAGGAACTGTATTAAGCTTGGCTTTTTTTTCTGTCTTTAAATGTTTAAACTTTCATCTGAAAAAAAAAGTACATTTATCATTCAAGTAAAAAACTTGTATTAAAAAAAAATGGATTGGCTTTCTTTAGATCTTATTGCATCTTAAAAAAAATTTTTTTTTTCATCTCTTTCAAAAAAACTCTTCCTTTTTCGAATCATTTTGTAGATTCTCTTTTTCCTTTGATTTATACTCTTTAGTTCCGGACACCTATTCTACTTATCTTTCTTAAAAATCCATCACATTTCTTCTAAATCCTCTTGCACAGGCCACGGAACTTTTTCGAAAAATTGTCTATCTCGAATTTTAAAGTTCGTAGCATCTCTAGACGTAGTACTTATTTGACGCTAAATCCAACAGGATTTAGTCGAATTGAATTCTGGGATTAGAGTTCTGTGTATCACAGTTTCTCATCAAACATCTTATTTCTCTCTCTCTCTCTCTCTCTCTCCGATTCTTCTTTAAATATATACCATGACAAATATGAACATTCCAATTTGTGAGAGCGGGATCTCCGGGGCAAAATCGAAAATGAAGTTTTGGAACACCGTATAATATATCAGCGAACGGAATTGATGCCAAACTCCCATTTGCTGGTGTATCACTGAGCTAGGGTTGGGAAGCAATTTTTGTGATCCTTGGCAGAGATTTGATTGGGTCTAAATTGGTGGAGCGACTAGACCGCCAAGGGATAAAAGATTTCATATCAGTTTTACCTACAGCAGCGTAAGCGATCATATCTAGGAAAGAAAATATTTATGTACAAAAACATGTACCTTCATTTTGAAGAGTTTTTCGATGATGTTGATGTAGTAAATATTGATTCATCTCTCCATGTGTGGTTTTCTATTAACTAGTAATAGTTTTCGAGTTTAGAATTCGATAAATATATTTGTAAGAAAGATATTTAAGGTTATATATATGAACAAAATTCCGGCCGCGGTAGCCGAGTGGTATAGGTATCGGATCGTGGCTTGCCTTGTCACGAGTTCGAGCCCAGTACCACTAAAGACCCGCCGTGTAGGGCAGCGATGCACGTTAAATCTGTCGAGAGCTGAAACGTCCTCCCGTTGGTGTGGTGTGGTAGTTAGGAGAGGTGGTGCCAGCTCAGGTGTAGTCCACGTCACTTGACCATGGCTCACAATTACGTGGTCCGTCACCAAAAGCCCTCGTGTAGCTGAACAGTGTGACGTTAATATTCAGTCAGTGAACAAAATTCCTCTTCTTTCTTTATGAGTATAACGATTTGCATATTTGTTACCGGAAAAGTGTGAAATCCGTTATTTCATAGAATAAGTAGGTATTTCATCAAATAACTGGTCCAAGTCAGTTAAAGTACATCAAATTATTAAATTCTACAATTTAACTGGGTATTCTGTAGAATAACGCGATTACTGGATTGTTAAAGTATGAAATACAGCATTCGAAAGTTCTTTAAACCGATTCTAACTGCTTTTAATCAGTTTTGAAACGCTTATAGCTGCTTTGCAATGACGTGTGTGTGTGTGTACCCTTCATTTCGTTGCTTTTAAACGAAGAATTTAGGAGGTGTATATACGTAGTATGATCCAAAAGTTCGGAGACAAGGTCTAAGCTGATGGCCGGTAACCGGCTGTAGTGCTTAGAAATAAGTGTGATAGTTGTCAGCACGTGTTATCCTTTTATACAGTTGTGACGGGGCTTTATCGCGTCTTCTAAACTAATCCTCTTGGGGAATCTTTGGGGCCAGAATGGCATTTCAATCCAACCTTCTCAAGAAGAAAACGCGATATGCAGATTAGTGAATGATTATATATATTGGAGCTTTTGCATTCGCGAGTAAGTCGGCTGGAGGCCGGAGAGTATTATAGGAGCCATATAGAAGTCGGTTAGATGCCAGAAAGTTGCATAGAAGCTGGATCAAGTCGGATAATAATATATATAGAAGATTAATATTAAAGGAATTGAATACAAGAGGGAGACATAAAGCTTGGTTGTTAATCGCCGTGTGATATCGATAAGAGATTGATTATTAAAGTTTAATTATAGAGCGGACTCTAGCTAGTTAAGGAATCTGCTATAGATAAAGATTCGGAGGTTAATTTATCACAAAGATAGTGAGTAGGATCTCAGGCGCTAATTTAACTTAGTATTAATAATTACGTCGTATCTTCCTGATCGGATTTTCCTAGTAAGACTAGTGTTGTATTAATTAATATAAATTGAGACTATGATAAATTAGATTTATATATTATGGAAGGTTCGAGTGGTCAATCATTTATCCGTACAAATCTATGTCACGTGGATGAAGAGATGATACCCCCGGGCAGGGGGGGGGTATCACACAGTTATGCATAGCAGGTACAGGCGATAAAATGCCAAAAGTTGCTATCGGCAGTAAACGAATTATCGCTAACTGCTTCTATTTCTTGTCGTTCTTTAAGCGATTTTCAGTAGTGATTCTTTAAAATTATTATAAACTAACAATAAGCAGCTTTTATTTGAGTATATTTTGCTTGTTGTCTGCAAAAGTATTCGTTAACCCAGAGTTTCTCAAACTGTGGGGGGTGCCCCCTAGGGGGCGTGATAACCCTACGAGGGGAGCGTGAACATATTGAAAAGTCAAAAACAAAGGATTATAAAAAAATTATTAATTTACTGAACAAAACACATTCTGACACTATAAAAAATTAACTACAAATTTACACTTATAAAGACATCAGTACTACATAATGTATATTTTATATAATTAACTTAACAGTACTAAGATAAGACCAAGTAAATAATTACCAGTAACTACATGGTCTTATCATATATAAAATTATATGCAAAAATTAATACTTAGCTTGATAATTTGTACGGGTTATAATTGATCCCTAAAATGCCGATTACAAATTGAGCGATTCGCTCCCCAATGACACCATTTAACAAATAGGCGAGCGTATGTGGTGTATGGGGGAAGGGTTGAAAAGGAATAAATAAGCAAATTCTTTGAAATTAGTAAATCCTTCGCAAAAGACTGTACTTTGGAAAGACGTATACATACGTCCAGGGCACTTAATTCACTGGCTGAGTGAGACGTTTATATACGCCGGTGGCACGTAAGAGTTTAAAGTCGTATTGTACGTTTAGCTTCAAAGTATAGTATTATTGAATTCAATACATTGTTATTGTACGGAAGGGGGGGGGGAGGGCGATGAAAATAATGATTGAATATTGGGTCGCCAATATTGAAAGTTTGAGAAGCACTGCGTTAACCGCGAATAGCAATAGTTTTCTTGAATTAAATTATTTACGCTATTTTGAGATATTTTTGAAATTCTTGTTATGTTAAGATGAATATATGTGAAACATGCATATATACATGTAAATATTAATGGCATCGTTTCAATGAACTTTCTCATTCTAAAATTTTTTTTTCTCGAAGTAAATCAATGTCCTTTATAGAAAACAAACTAAACTTCGAGTTATTTTGATTCTATGTTCACATCTTCATGCTTTACTGGAGAATCATTCTTTTTTTCTACCTGAGAATCCATATTCTAACTTCATCATATTTCGGAAAAATTCATAATTCCGACACCGAGCGAGAGCATGATTAGAAAAAAAAAGAAGTTACAAATAAAAAAAAAATTGACTCAGAAAGTAGAATGGAAGAGAGGAGATGTGGGGGAGGAAGAGAACAATTTCAAAAAAATTCTCACGCTTGCCAATGCCCGGAGCGTACATTTACGAAGGAGATGAAAGAAGTTAAATCACGGCTAATAAATGGCTAGAGTGGAGAGGGGGAAAAAAAAGAATGAAATTGGAAGTTATTGCTCGGTATGCATCTTTTTTTTTTTATCTCCGTCGATCAGTATTGTAATCTGTTCTACCTTTGGTAGAAATTAATATCGTCTTAACGCTGATTAAAATTAATAATGTTTAGCTAATCGAAGTTTTGATAGTATTTATTCCTTCCAGTAAATGACAGGAAGTATTCGTTCGAAAACTTAATCTACTTTTTTGATTAAGAATGTAACGTAATGAAGTTTTGTCATTACAGGAAGAATTTTCCTTCTTTTTATCAGACATGTGCTTTTTGTTAGATTATTTCTAGTTTTTTTTTATTTGTGTGGTTACAGTTATAGTTTTTCCAAATCATAATTAAGATGATTGTTTTTGCAGCGGTGATTTCGCTAAATGTCTTTTTTAAATAATGTTAGAAAGATTCTGTGTTTTGTTATTATTATTATTACTAAGATGTACATAAATTGCTATTATTTTAACGAAAACCAAGAGATGATAATATCTGAATGTAATTTACGACATAAAATACTAGTGTACCTGTTGTTGTAGTTGCTA
The DNA here is from genome assembly GCA_019973955.1 of Trichonephila inaurata madagascariensis. NCBI lineage: Eukaryota > Metazoa > Arthropoda > Arachnida > Araneae > Nephilidae > Trichonephila > Trichonephila inaurata. The sequence goes on along the minus strand of BMAV01009606.1, from coordinate 222,365 downwards.
ATGCCACCTGTATGACGGTGTCTGATAGAGGCTCACGAAATTCATCGCGCCAAAGGGCTAGAGGTACGCCTGTCGTTATCCATAGCTTTAAGCACCAAACAGGTGACAGTACAACGTAACGAACTCTGGGTGGCAACGCGGACTGATCCGAGATACTGCGCCTGCGCGAATACCACACAATTTTTTTCGGTGTTTACCTCTCGACAAGAGAGGTCGTTTTTTGTAGCTCCGTCAGCGAGCTGAGTGTGGATATTTGGATTCCGGTGATTGTCTCGCAACGAGAGAATACGATAAGCTCCACCAGCGAGCTTTGTGAAGAGATAATCTAGTGCAGCGATACTCAACCTGCGGCCCACCGAGCCTTTTTAAGTAGCCCGGTCATGACCCATTGCTCTGAGAAATTCTTTTATTTAAGACAATATATTAAAAATTTGGTGGAAATTCTTTGACAAGAAATCAAATATATCAATTTTGCTTTTTTGCTGTCGATCGATGAGATTTGCTGCGGAATTGATATTAATTTTCTATTTGTAACGGTTTTACCAATTTTATGGGTGGAACTAATTTTGAACAATCTTTCATACCTTGAAAGCGAAAAATATTCGAATGATTTGGTGGTTGAGTGTTTTGTAGCGAAAAATAAACATGGAGATCATCACTTGTTTGATTTGTCACGAAAGTACTGTATTTAAAAAATACCATTATACAGGAGCTATTTAATGACATTTTTCCTCTTTCAAGAGGTGATAAATAGGCTTTATTAAATATTCTTTATAATAGCAGCTAAGTGTTTCGTCAGTGATAATGTAACAGTAGTAACAAAGACATCCTAAGAAGTTTGTTATATTATTGGTAATCATATGAAACCCCGTTTACTGATGCAAAAATTGTGAAGGAATGTTTCTTAAATTCTTTTAATTTAGTGCTTGTGACAAAAATTAATAATTAGTTAAATCAAAATAGGAGTTATAATATTTTGATTAATTATATCCATATATATATATTTTAATTTCCAATGTTATCTTGGTCTTAAGTATTTCTAATCCCCCCATCCCCGCTTAATCTTATGTTGCGGCCCGCACAAAATGGCTTATATATGTGTGTGGCCCAGTAGAAAAAAGGTTGAGTACCCCTGATCAAGTGTTAGTCGCTCGAAGAGAGATCTGTGAGCTCCACCAAGAAGCTTTGCATGAAACTTTTTGTATCTGCCGGAGGCGGATGTGTTGGATGACGCACTGGCCACAATAATTTGCCTTATTTCTCTACAATTGTCCACAAACTAGGGATATATTTGCGATTTTTTACTTAAAATATGTACATAGTGTATTTAATTTTATGTTGTGTGATAGTGATCCAATAAACCATTAAAACATTAATCAAGTTTTATCAATTGACAAGGCTAGGACATTACAATGATTTGCTCGGTTGCACCCCAATTTTGAGGGAGAACAGCCTGAGGGTGGCTAGGGTCTCCCACCTCACTTCCCCTTCCACCAACCTCACGATAGGGCTTGAGGCTCGATGACTATTTAGAGTACCCCCATGCCGCAAAAGCTCTATAAATTTACAAATATACATGCCTTCTCCGGGATTCGAACCCAGGCGCTATGGCACAGCAATCAGCGTCACTAACTTCTGTATCGGATGGTTGGAACTTTCTTCCTTCATCAGCAAATACCATGTTCTCATCATTATAGGAAAATGGATCAGATGCTGATCAATGTTGATCAGAGTTTTTTGTCACGTGGCATCATGGTTTAATTTTACTTCTGACAATCTTCAAATATATAAATCTAATTATATCATTTGCCCTGGCCCTAGAGGTACAACAGTCGGCGTCACTAACCACTATACTGGATGGACGGCTGTGATGTACCTTGCCGTGCTACAAGCTCTGATACAATTATAAAGGAGTTAAATTTAAAAACTTTATAATATCAAATTTAAAACTAAATCTTCTGTATGTTTTATTTTACTTCTAAATTTAAAACATTACTCTTTTTATTCAAAAATGGTTATCTTTTGACTTCACACGGGCTGAAAGTCTCTTTGGCCAATCATATATCGAGGCACACATTACATCCATGGGAATTTTAATCACTGTGTTTCTTAAGAATTCTAAAGACTATTCTAATTGGGACACTGCTTTTGGCACACCTTTACTTCCAGTACTTGATTGCAATTAATAGTCAAGTGGATTTAAATACCGTCATCAGAATGCAATGGCGAAGCCAGTCCTCAATGAACCCCGTATCAAAATTCTTTGGCGCATTTTGGGGCTTCATTTTTTTTAAATTTACACATGGGGGGGCCTATAGATACATAATCGGTGGTGGTTATGCTCCGTCTGGATACAATTTTTGTGTTTTTGAAGCCCAAAAGCACATTTTTTTTAAACCCCGCGGGGCTTTCCCCTTTTTTTTCGACCCCCTTTGGAACCAGTTTTTAAAGCAAAAATGTTTTTTCATGTTTTGTGTCTTTGAATACAGGGTTTTTTTAGGAAATTATGAAAAAAAAATTATTTAAATTTTTTGGAAAATGAACTTTTTCAATTTTTTTTAAAAGTTTATTGTATTATTTTTTCCCTGTATTTGGTGATTCTTCAGAGGCTCAACTATGATTTTTAAAAAAATTCACATTATTTTCAAGTTACAACCATTTAAAAATTTTTTACGGAGTTTTTTTCTTAAAATTTCTCCCTGCTGTTTTCCTAAAACATGGATAAACCGATTTCCCGTTATGATTTTAAAAAAAATTTTTTAAATTGAGCCCTGTAAAAATCTGAGCTATGCAGAAAAATATTAACAATAAAGCTTTTTTTACAAAAGAAAAACATTTGAAAAAAAGGGAATTCTAAGTTCATTTTTAAAATATTTATTTAAATAATTTTTTTTTCATAATGTCCTTTTAAAAGCCTTCAAAAATCATAAAAATTTTCATTTATACTTTTTTAAAAACTGGTTCCGAACTATCGGGTACCCTTAAGCGAAACCATTTCTTTTTAAAAAATCCTATTGTTCCGTTGAACGGGCTTTTGTTCAAGGGCTTCACTATGGGCTCTATGACAGTTTTTTCGATAAATTTTTGCCGTGGGTTTCACACCTTTCTTGTAAAAACGAACCCCTGAGACGCCTTCATAGCTAACACTCCATTAAATCATTACGGAAGCCAGACGATGAGCTCTCTGCGCGTATTTTTTCTTCTCTTAAGCATCTTGGGCAGTCATTGAATGTACAGAAGGTCGTTCACACTTTATGGAAACGATTTCGTTCTTCATTTTCTCGTTTGTATATTCAGATAAATCTTTGGTAACTTCAGAATAATCGTCTGCTAAGTTTTTCTTTTGATTGGAATATAAAATAAAAGACTGATTTCAAAAACGGCTTCTAAAAATGATGTATGGATCGAAGGTAACGTAATGACGCTTTCCAAGGAGAAATATTCGTATCAACAAATTAAAAAGCGGTGTAAAAATCTCAATTATAGCATTTCAATTAAAGGTATTTATAATACACATTACATTTGAAAGGGGAAAAGCGTCTAGCAGAAAGAAAAATGAAAACATGACCACGAAACTTCCTCCTAAGACTGTTCGAACGCAGTCAACTATCAAGAAAGGGAAGTCTCTGATTCTAAAAGAAAATCCGGCGACTCAAAGATTCATTGCATCGAAACTAGGAATATCTTCCGGCACGGTAATTAAAATCATTCATAAAGATTTAAAGTTAAAACAGATGTTTCAAGATAAAGTTTGTCTCCTTTTTAAAAAACATATTGCTGAAAGAAAAGCAAATAGTAGAAAATTATGTAAAAAACACCCGGCTGCTGAAAAATGGAAATTTGTGGTAACACTCGATGAGGTATGGGTATATTTAAGTAACTGTATTAAAAGAAGATCAATTTTCTATTGCTCAGCTGACAGGAATGACTGTCCTAAAGGGCTTCGTCAGTGTATAGAAAGTTCCTAAAGGGATTCATAATAGTTGCAGGATTTTCTAGCAGAAAATTAAAAATAAAAAAAGACTCAAGTAAAACCAAAATTAATTCACTCTACTTTCAGTAGAATATTAGAACCATTTTTTGAAGAAAAATTCCAACTTTATATGGTGTCAGTTCACGGCATGCGAAACGCCATCTGTGTAATTAAGAGAATTGAGTGAATTGTTTTTCTTCAAATAAGAATATGTGAACTGTGTTTGTGCCAGCCAACTGCGCATGCCGTAATTCTGATATGAATGTAAAGTGTTGTGAGTAAAAAATAAATGCCAGTCCACTAGAAACTGTGTCGATTGTGTCATGAGAATAATGAAGGGGTAATTAAGCTAAGGACTAAAAGAGAACCATAAATATGGACAGTGTTTGCACCATAAAATTGGGTTATTGTGTAGAGACTCTGGGGTCAACTGCTTAAGTGTTGAAGTTGACCCAAAATATGGAAAGGACATTGATAAAGTTGAGATTCATATGGACAAAGCCTCTAGTCATACGTCTAAGTCAACTGCCATATATTTAGCAAATAAAAATCAGAAACAGGAATAAAGTGTACCCCATTTGATGAAATACGTGTAAAATCCCTTATGGTTCTGCAATGGACTTTTGTGCTTTGGGTTTATTAAACGAGCCTTAAGAAAACGGTATCCAAGAACACTGAAAGGATTTTGGAAAACGTTTCAAGAAGTAAAATTGAATGACAGTACTAAGAAAAAGTTTTCTTTCATGAAAAATTCGAGCTAGAGCTATAGTCAAGAATCAAGGCTATCAGACAGAAGCAATTTGCCACAAGAAATACGGTATTTATTGATAAAAATTAAGTATCAAGATAGTTTCCATGAAGTGTGAGCGACCTTTTGTATATGGTAATTCTGGTGGTTGAAACATTCTTCAAAGTCAAAAATTTTATCGTTCGTAAATAGAATTCGTCTGTGGCTGTTATGAGCGTGCCACCGCTACAGTTCTTTTGATTTAGGGTACGTCTGGTGCTTGTAATTCTTTTGTTAAAAAAAGCCTAGCTGTTTTTATGTAATCTCTTAGTCAGAGGTCTTCGTTTTCTATGAGACACAGTATTCTTTTTGGCACGTTCATCTGTTTAGCAAGGAGAGTCATCTTCCGACAAAGATTTTAACGAATTTTCACCCTGATTGTTTTGAGGAGAGCTGGTGTTCTCACCTAGCGCGGACGACCACATCTGTATCTACTACGATCTGCAATGCTGTTGGTCTCAGAAAATATCCTATTTTTTCGATAAATGAAAACTTTTTAGTGTATAAATGTTTAAGAACTTAAAAATCCCCCACAGGATCTTTTTTTTTTGATGCAGAGAAATATCTGCTGCACGATTCTGTTCAAAGTTTAAAGCTCTAAAACAACATGTGTGAAAGTCAACAATAATCTGGACGTACTACAGACAATCTCAAATTTTATTATCAGAATTTAAGGCACACTATGAAGAATGAAATGATTGTCCATGATAGACTGACTTCTACTAGATTAGTTGGAGCTTAAAAACTTGCTTTTTCTTCCTAGAATTTTCTATGAGAAGAAATTTTTCCCCCTAACTAAAAAAGTTCCAGAAAATACTAATTCATTTTACTTATGAGAATTTCTAAACTTTTCTCTGATATTAGTTTTATTAAATTAATAAAATTTTTTAATAATTAAAAAAATATAAATTTTGCTAGTAATATTTAAAGAACCCCTTAAATTTTTTATAAACCCAAAAACTTTTTTTTTCTTCGGGGATTTTTAAAAAGCATCTGAACCCAATGGAACTTTGGGTTGGGAAAAGTTGTTTTAAACCATCGTTTCTTTAAATTCTAAACAGAGGTAAAAAAAATAAAGGTCCCTTTTGACACATGATAGAAGTGAAAAATTTGTTTATTTTTTGGGAAGAGAAAAAATTGTTCAAAAGTTTCGTTTTCTTTACAAAAATTTTCACGAACGGGCTTAAGTAGTTTTTTTTGTGCCTATTCATCGATGGATTTGCATATTTCCTCCATTTTCAGTAAAGGGCAATGTTTAAATAATTATGCATTCTTATATATATTTATATAGGGGCTACCCCGTATCAATGATACGGGGCCCTCAAACTAGGCCATAACACGTGTAACTAAAGCCTCACTAACAGGGCTCACATAACTGAAAAAGGCCCTTGAAGGAATTTTGATATAGGGCCCACTCAAAACTAATACGCCAGTGTATTTATATATGAGTATATACCATTGAAATGTCAATTAGTCTAATTATTTAAGGATATTACATGCTCACATTACTTTTGAAGATTATATTTATGTAATATATATGTTTATATATGGACTTACATACCATCGCAACAATGCCCATTCAGGATAACCCCCCAAGCGTTGCCGGGTTTTACCCGAATTGGCAGCCTTATGCTTCTTTCATATGATGTCGCCAATACCATTGCGATAATACCTAAGTACTGTTTGTATAACTTTGCCCCGAAAGCCACCCTTTTTTTAAACAAAAAGGGGGTCGTACTTTTCACAATGCTTTTACTTTGTTGTAATCTCTTAGTTGTCATCGCTAATATAAACCAAAATATTGACAACTTTCCGCCATTAACTTTATTAAAATTTCGGATTTTAATTCTTTTGACGCATTTTGTGCTTAAGTGCTCTTTCTACTGAATCAAAAATAGATCCCTCGCGCGCGCGCGTTTCGTTTCTTCTATCTCCTATACAAGAATAATTTTTTCCAATTATTTTCGCTTGCTTTCCTCTTCTATCGTTCACTCGCAGGAATTTAATGGAAGTGGGATGCATGACAGTAATATTTAAATAAAGAAAATAAAACTTCCCGGGTAAGAGTATGCATGGAATTTTTACTTAAAAAAAAACATGCGTCTAAAATTTTTTTCATTCAAAACCAAGCGAGCGACGCCGATTCGAGCACAATTGCCGACTAGAACCGAGTAAACCCGATTGAGCATAACGTAACCAAACCTGATGCGTAATTTAGATTCACTCTTCAGAAAAACGCATCTTAAAAGTTATTACTTCAAAAAGTACTACAAGGGACCACGGTTCCCAAGTGGGTATAGTAATGGATCGGAGTTATCAAGGGAGACTAATCCCCCCCCCTTCAAAATCCATCATAAAGCAGGGCTTGGCACATTTAATCTGTTGGGATTCAAAGTCTTAGTATTGGAATGAAAAAGTAGACAGCCAACTCACAGGCTGTAGACCTCTATCCAACCATAGTCTAAATTACAAAGAGGCTGGCAGACCTCATTAGTGGGGAGGTAGGAAACAAAAGCCCTTAAAAACCAAACTTTTGAAAAATTTCCTTTTTTTACCGGAAAAAGTATGAAAAGTTGGTGTTCTTTTAAAAAAAATGCCTAAAGGTTTTTTGGAAAAAGTATGAAATAGGAGAAATATTACATATTTTGCCTAGGCATTCTATAGACAGCCCAAAGCTATTTAGGCAAAGTATGAAAAAAGGTCAAGATAAAGCTGCGATGTTTGAGATAAATAACACGGTAGCGTGATATTGATTAATTTAAACATTTAGTTTATTTACGTCACAGCTATTATTTAACAGATTATACATTGATGTTATTAATCTTATGAAAAAGATTATTAAAGTTCAAATGATGTGGTTTGTGAGAGAGAAGCTTCTTTGGGGGTCCGCTCTCAACGAAGGTTTTCAGTCATCTCCCTTTCTCTCTCTCTTCCCTCTCTCACTTTTTGGGGGTCAACGGCCGGCGTCTTTTTCTTCCCGTTACATCCAACCAGAGGCGGGGGAAAAAAGGGGGCCCCGTGGTTCAAAGGTTGCCGGAAAAAAAACAAGACGGGAAAAGGGAAAATTTTAAAAATTGCAGGTGCAAATGCGTGTGGTGATCCCTAAAGATTTGTTTTTTTGTTAGTCCAGCTGTTAGTTCCCACGCCGGGAATCGTCACAAGGCTATTATATCAAAGACGCACATTCCTAAAAAAAAATACAAATGTTTTTCTGAAGAAATAATGAGAGTGCCATTATAAAAAATTCAAAAAAAAAAAAAAAAGGGAAATTTTTACCAAACAAAAATTTTTTTGTCTATCTTTTTAAAGGGAAAAAAATTTTTATATAAAAAAAAGAAATTAAAAATTTAAACCCACTTTTTTCAACATGGTAAGGGTTGAATAAAATTTTTTTTTTAACCATTACATTTTTTCCCAAAAATTCCCTTTTTTTGGTCTTCGTTTTGCCATACATTTGGGGGAACCCTTGGGGCCCCAAATTTCAACTGACAGGAGAAGAATTTCGTGGCCAGGAATATCTTTAATTCTAAGCAAGTATGCAGAGAACAAAGTTAATTGTGATTTCACATATACTTGTTTTAAAATTCCTTCAAAAGTTCCAAGTCGTTAGAAACTATCCTATTTTTTAAACCAAAAAAAGTCCCAAATATTTTTGGCATTAGGAAAAAAAAACGGGGGTTTTACAACAATGCCTTTTTTTTTTTAAAAATTTTTTTTCCAAAGGTTCAGAAAGGGGAATGTACAATTCAATACCTAAATGAAGTTTTGTATTTGGGTTTAAAAAATTCTTTTTGGGAAATTTTATCATGTTTTTCCATGTCCAAAGCCAAAAAGAGTTTATGAAGTACAATTTAAAAAAACTAATTTTTTCCCGCGGACCCGGCCCAAGTTTATAATTTTACCGCGGCCCCTGAAGGGGGGAAAGTTGATTGTTTACTTTTTAAATTGTTTTTTTTTAATAATTTTAATTTAATTGTATTTTTAAAAAAGCTTCAGAAAAACCCCGTTACACCCAAAAATCAATATAAAAAAAAGGGGTTTTTTCAGAAATATAAAATGAAAAACACAAAAACGAGAAAAAGTACACCCCCAGAAATAAAAAAAACAAAAAAATTCAATACCCTTAAATGGGGCCCCATACATGTTTTTTCCCCCCACAGTCCCAAAAAGTCCCGACTTATTTGGGGTCCCCCTCAGGGGCTCCCCCTTCTTTAGGTGGGGACGGGTGTCACAATCCCCAGGTACCCCATGATCTTTTTCCTTTTCCCAAGGGGGTTTTTACTTTGGTAAACAGGGTGTCACGACCCCGGGGTACCCCAGTGATCCTTCTCTATTTTCGGGCCCCCAGGGCATCCAAATTTTCCTTTTTTTTCTTTTCCCGTCCAGACCACAGACCTATGAATGTTTGGCGCAGTATAGCCAAAACTGGCTCTTGCGCCATAAAACACCAAACTCATCATCATCATCTGACTTATTTGGGTTGTAATGGTAAGACTTTTCCCCCTAATACCATACAGGTTGATTAGCTACCAGACCGACAAACTAGTAGAGTGGTAATGAGCACAGAATGACTCGGAATCACATAGGAATTCAGGGTCTCACATACCGTAGTTACAAGCAGGGTACAAAGAAGCAGAGAAAAATAACAGAAACAGCAACACATTAATGGGACAGAAAATTTTTTTATTGGAAGTTGTACTACAAGAGGTGTTTGAAGTTATGATCAGAAGTCCCCTGGCTGGCCTGACAGCGGCCCTGTATGGAATTCCTTACGTTGTGGAAGATTCTCAGGCACTTTGCGTAGGTGGCGCTGAACGGAAGATTTCGGAGAAACAGATCCTGCTGGATGTCGTCATTTGCCATCCGTTTTCCGAGGTAGTAGAAGAAACTTGCATTCAAACGAAAAACTTGTCGATGTGCTGATAACGCATGAAGCTGCGAATTGTAATGGACACGCAACTTGGCATTGTACCAGGGACGTTACTGGAACAGGGTGTTCCATATCACTCGACCCTTGCAAGTGTGAACAGAAGGTGACTAGAGTCTGGTTCTGGTCACATGAAGAGTTTGGTGTACGAGACGTCCATTCCTTCAGTTGAAGATCTCATCGTTCGAATATCTGCAACTAAGGAAGGATACGTGACATGCCAGGAGTCTTCGAGAACGTAAGGAATTCCATGCAGCACCACTGTCAGGTCTTTTGAATGACTTTGGTCGGAATTTCGAACACCTGTTTCACTATAACTTTCAATAAAATATTTTCTGTTTCATTAATGTGTTGCTGTTTCTGTTCTTTTTCTTCGCTTCTTTACACCATAGCTCGAACTACAGCATTGGCGACCTTGCATTCTTATGTGATTTTCTGTTGTGTCTGTACCCCCTACACACCCCACAAGTTTGTCGGTTTGGTAGTGAATCACCTTGCACAATAGAGTTCATATGCATCCGACTTTATTTTACACGGTTGATAAGTGATATGGAAACATCATGTAAAACCAGGCGAAATAAATAATATATTTGTAGAGTTAAAAAGGAGTTACGTTCTTTTAACCCTTTATCTACCACATTATGATTTGCTGCAGTTTTTTTCATGCAATATTTTTTTTTGAATCACTACATTGAAAATTAAGGAATATACATAAAAAAATACTCAACTTTCGGAAATTTAATCCGTTAGAGCTAATTAATAAATTAAAGAGATATTCAACTGTAAAATTAATTATATACACTGTTTGCTTAAGGTATCGCCTACTTGCGACAGCTTGAAAATGAGATATGGGGATTTTGTGATTTTTAGATTTATTTAGATTATTTAAGGAAAAATGTAAACTGAAAACAGAAAAAAAATTTTATATTAAAATGGGAATGAAAGTAAAAATGTCTTAACAGTCTCTGTACAAAATTTTTGAACAAATTTTATTTTTCAGTTTTAATTTGTACTTCGTTTTCAAGTTAAGACCTTTCAGGTATATGATAGTTTAATTTTTTCAAAACTAGAGCACTCTATCTTAGTGATTGTGCGAATTACAAAAAAATTGACTATATTCACATAAAGGGACTGTAAATTTTGAAATAAAACAGTGATTGATAAATCTGAAGGTCAAAACACTTCTACTGTTATACGAAACATTCACAAAAAATTTCAGCAAATTATTTTCAAAACTTTTTGAGCAATCGCTGTCCCCGTTAGAGTTTTTCGAAAAAAAAACCCATTTCGAGTAAAACACCTTTTAAAGTTTGACATCTTGTGTAAAGTTATGGCATCTTCTTTTATTAAAACACTTGTAGTTTTTGTTCTATTGAATGGACATTAAAAAGCTTGGTATTTTTTAAAATTAATAAGATGGTCTATCAAATAAAATCATTAAAAAAAATTTGTCAATTTTTGAAAAAAATCATGATTTTAGGGTAGTCGGATACCTTAAAATAAATAGTCAAATCATTTTCTAAGGTCTTCATTAACATACAAAAAAAACCACACACACACAAGATATTTACCTTTTGACATTAACTACTTTTTCGGAACAAAAATGACAATCTTCTCAATCCGCTGAAAATGCTGTCAGCTGAAAAAGCAATTTCTGCTATAAAACTATTCACCTTCCCCGTTAAAATACTCATCATAGAATCCGTGCTGCCATATACTTTGGAAGAGGGGATTTCAAAGAAAATTCCTGCTAAGTGTTTTTAGAGTATTCATAAAAATGGTTATTCTATGTAATTTTAAAGTGAGTGGTACTTATAAGTACCGTCGGTAGATAAAGGGTTCCTGGTATTATGAAATTAAGAACGTAGTTTAAAAATTCCATACATTTATCATGAACTTTAAATTATACATGTTTCAGTAAATTAATATAAAATGAAAATGCATACATATTGCCTCATCACATAGAAAAATAAATTAATTGTATTTGAAATAATAATATTAAATTATTCACCGCTACTTGTATTTAACAGATTTGTTATTACTGTGTGAGATAAGTAGAAATCGCTATTTTCAATATAAAGGTCTATGTTATGCTGCTATGCTAAAATCCAATAAAGTTTTTTAAAAAAAAATCATTTGCTTGATTTGATACTCAGTAATAATGAAAGCATTTTGTAAACTTAATTTAATTTCAACTAAAAAAGGTAAACGTGACGAGTATAATGATATAATTACTATATTAAGCAGGTATGATTTTATAAAAGGCTTGAGACCATTTTTTTCTTGGTTATATGAAATCATAGACCCTACTTCTATAATCCAACAGCATGAACAGAAATGACCTACGAAAAGCTAATACTCTGTTGAATAATCGTCTGAGCAGACTGGCACTAATAAGAAGTCAAAATGTACTCAGCTGTTAGCTAAAAGAGTCCGGATATTTTGCAAATGAACGCGGTGTAATGCCATGATTTCAGAAACAAAAGAGAAGAAAACGCGCTTTTTTGATGAATTATCTCAAAAGATGAGAGAATTTCAGATCCGGAATCGTTTTTCAAAGTGAATGTGTATTATCGCTGTTTAAATGTATTAATATCTCAAACCCAATAAAGATTTCAGTTTTCTTGATTCTAGCAATATTTTCGAAATTTTATTACCGGATAAACGTCTATTCCTTTCAAAACTAAGAAGTAAAAAAATCAGGCAGCAAAACTAGCTGCTGAATATGATAAATATTTAACACACAATATCCATGAACAATTAATTGCTTCAAAAGGCTGTTTAAAATCCGAAATTGAGTACATCATTATATCAAGGAGATCACAGAACTATTGTTAATTAATTTCAATAGCCTGACCTACAGTTTTCCGAATGTTCTTATAGCATGCCTACTAATTTTACCCTTCCTGTTACAACTGCAACAGCTAAAAGGTTTTCTAAGCTAAAAATAATTAAAATTCATCTTATAGCCTTCATAGGCTAAAATCGATTTTCGGATTTAACAATACTGTCAATAAAAACAAATGAACTTGAAAAAATTAAATCACCTGCTATGGATATTATTATACTTGTGTTTGCCGAAAAGAAATCGAGAAAAACAACTACTAAACAATTGACAATAAGCTAGTTCTTAAGTAATAAAATTTTTCAATACATATGTCTATATATACTTATTTTGACACAAAAATTTTATCAATGCGATTATATTTTTATTTATTTTCCAAGAAACGGCCCCCAACGAATTTTCGATACGGGACACTCAGGGCTGGTTACGCCAATGTGCAGCACAGGAAAAAAAATCAATTTTTTTGTTGAACAAATTTAAGTAAAATTGAGTATTTTGATACTCCCGAACAAATCAGCAAGTGCAACGGACAAATTCAAAGCTTGAGGCACGGGTTTAAAGAGTCTCGTGTCTTGCCACTAATATTCGAAACGAATCGGAGATTAATTTCATACTTTGCCGGTTTCTCATTAGGTATTCTACAGAATGCCTAGGCAATGTGTTAACTATGAATTATTTCATACATTGCCGGTAACATATACAAAAACCACAACGGTTACTGTAATTTCTTGAGTTGCAATTTCATTTCCCTTTTGAACATGTCTAATAATTTGCTTGCGAATATTTTTTTGGTTCTAGTATAAAATATTAGATGAAAGTTACGTATTTTTTCTTGTTAATACTAAATATTTTGAGTAGCAATAATTCAAAGATGTTTTTCTAACTATGTGATGGATCTATCCGCGTCCTTTTATTAATATAATCCTCTTAGGAAGTCTTTAGTCTATCAATTCGAATTTATTCACAACCAACCCTCTGAAGAAGAAACCTTGATTATGTAAATTAGGTCGGCTATATATAGTCAAGGGTTTCAAGCTAGTGAGAGAGAAAGTGAGGAGATAGGGGATAGATTGCTACTGATCAGGTATATTTCAATTTTATATTTCAGATTTTGGAGGAGTGCGAGAATTAAAATGATGATTGGTCACTACGGTTTAATTAGTAATAGAATAATCTAGAAAGTAGATTTGATCTAGAACTAAGTAGGTCGGTATTTAAAGTCTTTGCACACGCGGCGTATCTCTTTATTAAAAAAGGGGTCTCAGGGGTGTTAAATTTCTCTAGAGGTCTGAAATTATAAACAATTTTCAAACAGGTGTAATTATTTTAAATTTAAATTAAATAATTTTAATCTTGTACACATTATTTATAAAGGAATGGGGCTTCAGAAAAATATAAACTGTTTTTAAAATATAATCATAATTTTAAAAATTATAAACATATGAAAATAAGAAAATTTTCTATAAAAAATGTTTATTAAGTTTTACGTCACGCATGCTATTTTCTAAAATAGTAGCTTTAATTACTAGCTATAAGTTGATTTATAAAGTTAAATGTATTCTTATTACACTGTAGCTATTTTTATATAAACAGAATAATAACTTACATATTTTAATAAATAAAGAAAATACAATTTTAAAAGATATTTAAAAAATTGCAATAATTTACAAATATTTTGAAATACAAAAGATATATAATACTAAAATTAGGTAGTGTTTATAGAGTATGATGTATTTTATAATTCTACAAAGTTTTATACATAAGAGGCTACTATTTTAGAAAATAGCGCGCGCAACGCAAAAAATACCTAATATTTATTATAGAATTTTTATATGCTTATGATTTTTTAAATTATTATTATATTTTAAGCATTTTATACTTTTCCGAAGCCCCATTCTTTTATAAATAATGTGTGAAAGATTCGAATCATTTAATTTAAATGTAAAAGAAATATACCTGTTTGAAAATTGTTATATTAACCTCAGAAAATTTAACCCCTAGACCCTTTCTCCCCATTGCTTAATTTGAGAATATCTCTTCTCTTTGAAATTACAGTCGGACCTTTATATAACGAAGTCGCTAAATCCCGGAAAAAAGTTCGTTTTATGAAAAATTCGTTTTATAGAGGTTCATCTCTTGCTAAACTTTATAAACTACATAAAGCAAATTTTAAATTCATAAACACTATATACTAAAGAAAGTAATTATTCACACATTTTTTAAAAAATTAATATATGTTTATTTTATATATCTTACCCATCTAAAAAAGAAAGAAAAACTGCAAGGAAAACAAGAAAAAAGAATGTCGAAGAATACACTATATTTTGAATATAAAGAACCTTAAACACATAAAACAAATTTTAAATTCATAAACACAATATATTAAAAAAAGTGATTATTCACACATTTTTTTAAAAATTAATATATGTTTATTTTATATATCTTACCCATCTAAAAAAGAAAGAAAAACTGCAAGGAAAACAAAAAGAATGTCGAAAAAATACACTATATTTTGAAAATTAAAAACATTAAACACATAAAACAAATTTTAAATTCATAAACACAATATATTAAAAAAAGTGATTATTCACACATTTTTTTAAAAATTAATATATGTTTATTTTATATATCTTACCCATCAAAAAAAGAAAGAAAAACTGCAAGGAAAACGAGAAAAAAGAATGTCGAAGAATACACTATATTTTGAATATTAAGAACATTAAACACATAAAACAAATTTTAAATTCATAAACACAATATATTAAAAAAAGTGATTATTCACACATTTTTTTAAAAATTAATATATGTTTATTTTATATATCTTACCCATCTAAAAAAGAAAGAAAAACTGCAAGGAAAACAAGAAAAAGAATGTCGAAGAATACACTATATTTTGAATATTAAGAACATTAAACACATAAAACAAATTTTAAATTCATAAACACAATATATTAAGAAAAGTAATTATTCACAATTTTTTAAAAAATTAATATATGTTTATTTTATATATCTTACCCATCAAAAAAAGAAAGAAAAACTGCAAGGAAAACAAGAAAAAGAATGTCAAAAGAATACACTATATTTTGAATATTAAGAACATTAAACACATAAAAAAAATTTTTTAAATTCATAAACACAATATATTAAAAATTGATTATTCACACATTTTTTTAAAAATTAATATATGTTTATTTTATATATCTTACCCAACTAAAAAAGAAAGAAAAACTGCAAGGAAAACAAGAAAAAAGAATGTCGAATAATACACTATATTTTCAATACTAAGAAAATAATTTTTTTAAAATTAAAATGAATTTGAAGGACATTTTCTAATTTAAAGCATACAAGTAATATTAAACATACATTATTTTATAACTAGAGCACGGGGACAACTCGACTGAGTGTGAAAGGGTGTATCGAAGATGTTTCTAGAGAACTGGACAATGGGGGTTAAAGGTTGCACTTCTTGGATGAAACGTCCAGAACTCTATTACTCTGGGCTAGTTGGGGTCTAATAAAACCAGTTCAAGATTTATGACCACCATAAAATAGGTTAAAGAGAGAATAACTTGAAATGTTCAGAAATACTTTAAAAATTGTGAGAAAAAAAATTGAATGACAAAAGAAAAAGTTCGTTATATAGAAAATGCACTTCGCTATAGAGAGGTTATTTTACGAAGAAGATTGTGAAAAGTTCAAGGTTCCAGGAAAAAGTTCGCTATATAGAACAATTCGCAATATAGAGGTTCGACTGTACTTGAATAGTGTTGCTAATTGTGCTATAAATAGATTGTTTTTAGATATATATGTGGCTAGTCTTCTCTCTCTCTCTCTCTTCCCTTCTCACTACGTCTCTAGGCGAGAATGAGAGCTTTTCTCGTTCTTCAGAACTAGGAAGTATGAATATTTATTTCCGTAGGAACAAAATTTTATTTGTAAATCCAGAGAATCCATTTATTTACACACAGAGAGCAATGACGCGGAATGCAAATGGTAATAATTATTTTTGCATAACCAGCTGCGACAATAAAATTTTTATACAGTTCTGACCTTGATTTTTTATTTCCACTACGGTCATTCTAAATGTCATTGGGTGATATGAATAATTATATTTTTGTGGAATCGCACAATTTATTCACGAAATATTTGCAAAACAAAATTCAATTCAATTTAAGTGAAATAATGCTATATTTTCAGTAAAAAATTTAAAAATTTTAACCTTTTAAAAATATTTAATTTTGTATTACCTTTACAATTTCTTCGATGCATTTATAAAGGTTGCTTTTGAATGGAATTTTTCGTTAATTTGAGTGAATCAAGCAAAGATCGATAATAATTTCGAATACTGTAAATTTTCGAATATCCATGTATAAGACGAAAGTACTTTTTTTCTTCAAAAATTTATCCAAATTTCGAAATTCTCATATAACTTGAATCGAAAAAAGTAATTCCCGTGAAAGCGAATGAGAGCGAAAATGTTGCCAAACGGGTAGAATATTTTCAAATCAAATTTCTTTAAAGTAAAACGCCGACGACTTTTATTTTTATATTTGACAATCCTTATTGGAAGCTAACAGACATTTTTTATTTATTTACCTTATACAATATCTGAGTTAGTCATACTTTTTGTGCCATTTTTTTGTTTGAAAAATGAGCGGGAAAAATTTATATACAGCACGTGATCGTTGACCTATGTTTTATGCCCTGGAAGCAAAACTCTCAGTATGATGATCAGACCTTCTGATCACCCAATAAATAAATGTGAATTTTTTAAAATACAAAAATTCCCATTTAAATTTAAATTTTTTTGGATCTATGGGTTTTTTATTTTTTTTTTTGGGAAAAAAGCCGCAAATTCATAAATTTTAAAATATTAACATCAGTTACCCATGATTAAGGGAAATTGATAAGAAAAGAAAAAAAAAAGGTTTTCCTAAACTATCTTTATTTCTAGTTTATTAGATCCCTTTTTCAGCTGTATCCTTTATTTTCACATGAAAAAGTTCCAAGACTTTTCGGCTTATATATGGAAATGTACAGTAAAATATGACACGAATTTCACTCAAACTTCCTAGAACTTTTTTTTTGTATTTTTTAAACTTTTTTAAATTTTTTAAAACTTTTTTCCCCTTTAAAGGGAAGTAAAGTTAATGTAAGTTATTTCTCCGTAACCATTTAATTATAATCAAAACCGGCGTATCAAAACTTTTTAAAACCAAAATATAAGAAGAAATTTGGGGCGTTATACGCCGGATATAAAAATGAAACCTTAAAAAAAATTTTTTTTTTTTAAAAAAAAGATGATAATAGAAAAAAAAAAAAAAAATTAGAGACTTCTACATAGACCAAAATACCCTTAAAAAAGTAAAGGGTTCCCCATGAACTTAAAGGGTGGTAGTTCTAGAAATATACTAGTTTTTTCTAAAGCTTAGAATAATACCTCAAATAAATGATTTCAAAATATAAGAGCATTGCGTACATATATTTCAAGTTTATTCGTAAAAAAGGGGGTGCGCATAATCCAGCGAATATATGTAAAAGTTGAAAATTACAGCTTGAAAATATAGGAGCGCGTTATACACCGGATTTTAAGGTATTTTTCAATTCTTATATAAAATTTTAGCCACCTCTTTATATTTATTTATTTATTTTCGCGGAATTTTCAATCGTTAATAAAATACATTTTAAAGCGCTCAAATTAGCTTAAATTTTATATACATTACTATTTTGGATGGCGATACAATAACTTAATTATAATTAATAAAAATTTTAATTGAATAAAACTAATTATTTAAAGATTTACAAATACATCTACGTTGGCATCATTTTTGACGACATAGCGACCATTCTGGTGACTTGTGTGTCAAAACTTGAAAGTTTTTTCTAACGTTTTAAAGACAAAACGAAATTTTTATATACACGATTTTTTTGGGATGACAATACGATACTTTAATGATAAAATAAAAATTAAGACCGCTTAATGTTGTGATTCGTACATGTAAAACATATTTATATTAATTGCAACTATTTAAAAAAAGTAGCTAAAATAAAATTTTTTTTTTTTGCTGATTAAGAAAAATGGACTTAATATATTGCTTTTTTTTTTTTGAATTCGGTTCTCTAGAGTGTTTTTCCCAATTTTTAAAATTTCTATTTAACTACGAGAAGAGGACACACACACACACACACACACACACACACACACACACCCCCACACACACACACACAAAAAACACACACACAAACCCCTATATTTTGCAAAATTTTTCCTTTACTAAAATTTTAAAAACCCAATTTTTTTTAAATTTATATCAGATTCCTAACATCAAACAAATCCCAGAATTCAAAAAAATAAAAAAACCCCTTTTAAATTTTTTTAGACCAGCCGAATAAATGATGTTTTGAAAATATGAGCAAAGAGACCTGAATCTAGCCATCTTTAACGTCCATTATCCGTTCTATGCGATTCCTGACAGATATTTAATCTCGATTTTGAGCTACATTTGAAACTTCGGTTGCTTCGAACTCGATGACATGACCATTTGGCTACAGTTGCAGATAATACAGACATGCGTTTGAAATAGAAAAATGATTTTTGGCAAATATTTTAGAGAAAAATTATTACTTCAAAATATTTGACTTATTCATGAAATTTTAATTTTTTTAACTTTAAAATTCTGCATTTTTAAATAAAAAAACTATATAAGTTAAGACATTTTTAATCCTTTAAGGTACAGCTATTCGAAAAAATAAAACAAAATAAGAAAGTTTTTAGGCTTAAGAAATATTATTATTAATCAAAAGAAATTAAAAAAAATTCCTTTTTTTTTTTTGAATTTTATAGTAAAAATATAATACTTAAAATTTAAGTTTCTGAATGTTTCTTAAACATTTTTAAGGAATTAAGAGGATACATAGAAAAGTATTTTTTATGGTCAGGAAAAAAAAAAAAATGCTTCTTTTTTTATGAATTTTGTTTTCCCAATATACACAGAAAATTAACCTACATGTAATACACATATGTTTACTAAAAATTAAAAGAGAAAATATCGTGAAAATCGCTTAAAGTGAAACTGAAGAGACTGAAATATTTTTTCAAGTTAAAAAATATTGCAAACACACACAATATATATATATATATATAGTCTTATTCTCTACAAACAAGAGATAACATCCAACAATCACATTATATATATATCAGTAAAATTAAGTTTATTAGAGTTTATTTTATTTACATAGATATGCGTATATGTATATATTTGATAAAATAAATAACATAAAAACTTTCACAAGAACTTAAAGAAATTTATAATACAAAATTTTCAAATTTTTTGAAAACTAAAACATTTATAAATTTTTGGGAAAATAATTTCATATTTTCTTTGCAATGTTTTTCTATCATCAAATTGTCAACAAATTGTTCGATGTCGTCCATTTTGTTATCCATTTCACCATTGGAATGTGAGTCTAAGTAATGTGACGTCTCTCGCGCCTTTCTGATTAACATGACTCCTATGTTCTTGGATGGCCACGATTAATGGCAAAACCTTTCCAACCCAATAATACCAAGAAGATAAACGAAAGTACATGTAAAATGCAGATATACTATAAAAGGATAGCGTGGCAAACATAGCGATAGCATAATATAGCGTAGCAGGCTCAGAGGTTGTAGTGTGGAATCATTCTGATCAATAGCGTGATAAAGCTAGTGCGAAATCTTTAAGTTCTATCAAGAATTAACAGTCCGATAGTTTTGGAAAGAATAGAAGCCTAGGATAAAGAAGTTGGAACCTTCTGTTAATAAAGTTTATAGATACCACGGTCTAGGTAAAGGAACCAGGACTGAGAAAAGGTAATATTAGAGCAAGTAATTAGATTTTTACCAGATTATTAACTATAATTGGTGATAAAGGATTCGAAGTTGCGATCTGACTTAAATACGTGATTTAATTCGGGCTTGACTCTCACTCTTAATATTAATAATTGTCAAAATTAGAATTTCTATATTATGTTACCTTTAATAAAAGTTGTATTAAGAATTATGTCTCATCATTTTGATAATCCCCACACCTCTATTTACGCGGAAACCGGCAAGACATGGTCATCATAGATGGCTATGTCTCAATGGCGCCCGAACGTATTTAATTTGCCAGGGTAATGTAGGTGGAAAATACAATTCTACCTGAAATGTACTTTCAGGTCGGAGAATGTTGCTGAGTTTATCGAGTGCATCGATAACAATATTCAGTTACTTGAAATTCCAAGTAATCTGTCATGTGCTTACTTAAAAAGTCATCTCAAAGGAAGGGCTCAAGATTGGTATTCGATATTTGGTTCGTTGTTAGTACAAAATACAGCCACGGATTTTGCGCAGCTCAAAGCTGAATTAGCGAAGGCTTTTCCCGCGATCAAAAATAAAAAAGAACTACAGTCGGAGTTTTATGCATCAATAACAGGGAAGAAATCAGGACGCTTAATCGATTTGCATATAGATTACTAAAAATAGAGAGAAGTTTAGGATTAGGAATGTCCCAAGCAGACTTAGTGGATCATATTTTAGTTCGACTCGAACCACAGGTACAGGACTACGTGGAAGTCCGAAATCCACAAAATACGATACAACTTTTAGAAGTCCTGGCTAAATTCGAAGAGAGTTATTCATGCAAATTAAGCAAAGGGGTTATCAGAACCATAATGTAGAAAGTTATTTATATGTCAAAATGCGCATAGGATGCCTAATTTGAAGCTAATGGTAGAAAACTGGAGTGAATTCGGAAATAAGGAGACCAAATAACAGAAATGAGTTTTACGAGAATAGACGTCAAAATAATAGAGGTTCGAGAGGAATAGGCTTACAATAATGATCAAAGATTCAGCAATAGTTTACCGCCTTCGAAATGAGCGAAATGATAATTTTAATAGAGGGGACCGTAGAAATAAGGGTTCGAGTGATAATTTCAATCGAGGTGATAGGGACGCAAAGGGACGATTAAATATTGTAAAGGTTAATGATCAACCTCAAGAGGTGTCGACAAGAGAGACAATTAGACTTTCTCCAATATGTATAAAGCACCCGTAGAACTTCCCACGTACCTATATTATTAAATAACACATTTTTGAAAGCGCTATGGGACACCGGAGCAGATAAATCTTATATCGGAAGAAGTATAAGTGGAAAATATTTTTCATAAACAAATAAAAATCGCGAGCCCAGGTAATAATAACAGCACAGGGTGCGAAATGCCAAAAACATGGGGATTGTAGAATTAAAAATTCACATCAGACAATTCGAAAGAAATTGGTCATTTCATGTGCTGAAAGATTTAGAATACCCACGTATTCCGGGTATCGATTTCCTCATAAAAGCGTCAAAATCGTATTAGATTTTGATCAGGAAATCGTTGAAAATTCAAAATACACTGTTGAAGATAATAAGGTAAATAAAGGGAAATTTCACAAGCACGTTATTGGGTCAGAAAATGAAGTTAAACATGGTGGCTACAGTTTTACCGAAAAAGCATGGGAAAAATATACCAGATAAAATTAATTGTGCCATAATCAAAGATTTCCTCTGGTACTTACTGCGGAACAATTAATAAAAGGAACAGAAAAATGACCCAGAATTAGGTCATATATATAGATATTTAGAAAAACCCGAAGATAACTCAGTTAATGCAAACGATATGTGAGAATTGGTCCCACGATTTCCGCCAATTGAAGCGATTGTTATTTTATGCGAAACACGCAACGTCATTAGGTGAAATGCGTGTATACATTCCAAAATCTTTAAGGAATGAAATAACAGAGAATTTCATGACAAGCCACTGCGACACGTCGGCAGATTTAAAACGCATCATAAAATTCCGACGTTTGTTATTTCCCTGCACATGAGAAAATTTATTGATCAATATAAGTTCCCTACATGCCATATGTGCCAAGTTAATAACTATTATAAAAAACGCGTTACCAGCTGGTCGGTTAAATCCAATTATATCAAATTATCCGAATGAGATAGTGACGTTAGATTTATTAGGCCCGTATCCTATATCGAGAATAACAAGACGTAACCGCTATATTTTAGTATAACCGATCATTTCAGCAAATGGGCTGAAATTATAACACCTCTTAAAAGGCCTCTCATCTCGTATAATAAAGGATATTTTTTGATAACTTATATCGCGTTATGGAGCTCCAATAAAATTCAATAAGTGATAATGGTCCCCAATTTATATCCGAGATTTTTGAGCACTTAAGAAAGATTAGGCATAAGGCATGTGAAGACTGTTGCGTATTACCGACCACAAGCAAATCGGACTGAAAGAGTTAATCGAGATATAGTGCAAATGATTGCAAAATTACGTTAATGATCAACATGATACTTGGGATCAATTTACGTGAGTTTGCTTACGCTATTCGTACGGCGGTGAATGAAACAACGGGAAAACACCGGCTGAGTTATTTTTAGGTCGAAAATTGATTACACCATTTCAAAAACTAGTTATGATAGCGGAAAAGCTCTAAATTCAAAATTCAAGATATATACAAAAAAGCTTTTAAAGAAGCTTTGTGACTAAGTACGAAAATTAAACAAGAAAGGTGGGAAAAATATTATAATAGACGTAGAAAGGACATAAAAATAAAAGGTAAATGATTGTTTTATTAGAAACACACCCCTGTAAGTTCAGCTGCTAACAAAGTATGTGCTAAATTTAAACAAAAATTTGAGGGACCTTTTATAGAGTCCTAGAAGTTAGGAACTTTAACAATATTGTAATATGGAAATCGGGAAAAGATTAACAGTTAACGTAGATCAAATAAGAATATATCGTCATAGAAATGTGACGAGGTCGAATTAGGAACAGGTATCCCAAATAGTATAAGATCAAGTCAGGAAACTAGTACTTTCGGAAAAGTGCGTACACCAAGGATTAAATGAGTCACAATATGGGGAAAGAAAAATCTGCGTGAAATGTAGGTTAGAGGGGCAAAAGGATTGGTAACCAATCAAATCAATACAAAATACAGAGAGGACCCATAAAACAAATCACTGGTCAGATCACTACCTAGTTCAGTAGGGAATGAAAATAGCAATAAAAGGTTTGGAGGTCCGCGAATCAAAAGATCAGGTATATCGGGGGACAAGTGGACCACAAAGAAAAGTGGTAAGGCAAAAGAAAGGAATAATAATTATAATAATAAAAAAGACAAAATGTCATCTAGTACTATTTCCAGAGATAGAAAAAAAAGAGCAGGAGAGAATCAACTGAAGTTCCATTTGAAAAGAAGTATAATTTAAGGCCACGACGGAGGACAGAAGAACCCCGACCAGCCAAGAACACATTTGGGAAGGCAAGGAAAGGAAGACAAGGAGATTACAAGCCTTACAACAAGAAATTCCAGAACAAACAAGGAATGAAGAGTGATGACACCTCATCGTTGAACGTGAACGTGGGAGACCGAATATAAAAATCAGGTTGTATTGTTTCATTTTATGATCTTCCAACAAGTGGTCGGAAGAATTATTGCAGCGAAGGAAAGTCTCGGGCGGTGCTTAAAAGTTATAAGCCAAGTCAAACACTACAATGAGTGTTCATTTAATTTTGGAACTTTTGACTTGTTAAAAATTTTTTGTCTGAAGAAAACATTTGTATTCACACATTTGTTTACTTGATGTAGACTTCGTGAGATGCGAAAATTCCTTTGGTTATTTTTTTAAAGGTTTATTGAAAATGTTTTGTAATTGTATAATATTTTATATATTTTGTTGTTGTTTTTACGTATTATGAGGCATCTGGTTCAGGGAAACGGGCGTAGTAAGGCACTAACAATAATAAAAGGGGTGCGCGGCTCATTGGGAGTTTTGTTGAAACCAGATGTGGGGGAGAAAAAAATTTAGGATATATAAATAATAAATGAAAAATTGATTAATATTATGGAAACAGAGACTCAAATAATTTCATTTCAGGAGACTGCCCCTGAAAATCTTGAAAAAAGAAAGCTTCAACGTGTTTCCAGGTTGTTAAGAAAGGGCAAAATAACGGCTCCATATGAAGTGTTAGATTGGGTCTGCGCACCCAGAATGGTAGTTTTTTAAATGTATAAATATTTTAAGAACGAATTGTAAAAATGAGATGGGGTAAATTAAACAGTTATTAATGTTGGCCTAGTTATTGGGGTAAAATTTATTTCACGAGTTTAAAAAAAAATTGAATATTAAAATTTAAGATTAAAATTGCAATGAAAATTAAAGTCAAATAGATATTGAAATTTTAAAAATTAAAATTTAAGATTAAAATTGCAATGAAAATTAAAGTCAAGATAGAAAGAAATTATAAAAAAAAAATGAAGATTTAAGATTAAAATTTAAAAAAAAACTCAGAAAGCGAAGAAATTTAGAAATAGAGATTTAGACCGTAATTTATTAAAGGGGATTGAGAACCCTAAGTAAAACACGTTTTCTTCTTTGGGGGGGGTTGTGACGTTCCCCCGCGCCTTTTTGATTAACATGACTCCTATGTTCTTTGACGGCCACGATTAATGGCAAAACCTTTCCAACCCAATACCAAGAAGATAAACGAAAGTAACATGTAAATGAGATATACTATAAAAGGATAGCGTGGCAAACATAGCGATAGCATAATATAGCGTAGCAGGCTCAGAGGTTGTAGTGTGGAATCATTCTGATCAATAGCGTGATAAAGCTTAGTGCGAAATCTTGCTCATCAAGAATTAACAGTCCGATAGTTTTGGAAAGAATAGAAGCCTAGGATAAAGAGTTGGAACCTTCGTTAATAAAAGTTTATAGATACCATTATCTAGGTAAAGGAACCAGGACTGAGAAAGGTAATATTAGATATAAGTAATTAGATGCATAGGATTATTAACTATAATTGAGATAAAGGATTCAGTTGCGTGATCTGACTTAAATACGTGATTTAATTCGGGCTTGACTCTCACTTTAATTAATAATTGTCAAAATTAGAATTTAAGTATTATAAGTTACTCTTAATAAAAGTTGTATTAAGAATTATGTCTCATCATTTTGATAATCCCACACCTCTAGCTTACGCGGAACCGGCAAGACATGGTCATCATAGGATGGCTATGTCTCAGTAATTGCGCATACTTTTTATTATATTCCTCATTTCGAATGATGTGGGAACAGGAGTTGCATTATTCTATTCATTTTCATTGTTGGAATCTGCATCAATGATATTTTTTGAGCTTTGAACAAACTCCAAAATGTCTTTGTCTGCCATAATTGGGGCAAATCACACATTATCATTATCTACAAGGAATTCTTCCAATAATACTCTAGGAACAGTCCAATCCGGCTGATGTTTACCGTATTTTGTTCATTCTCAGATGGGAAATCATTTCGTGTTAAGCGATTTTCGTTTCGTGTTAAGAGGAAAAAATGCATGAAAAATACATAGTAGTTTGTCGGTACCGATGTATAATTTCGTGATAACCAATATTTCGTCTTAAGCGTTTTTGCGTTAAAAGTATTTTACTGTATAAGTTACTGGGATTATGCGTTATTGTTTCACACATGTTTAAATTTTAAAATAATTGCTCTGAATCATTTTAAAATTCTACTTAACTTTTTCTTTATCAAAATAAAAATTAAAAAATTAAAAATGATTTTTTTAAAAAAATTTAAAGTATGACTCGTTACTTGATTTTTTAATTTCATCTTTTTAACATGTGGATATTCAAATCTTACTCAAATATTTCCAAATTAACAACTTGTTAATTCATATGTATATCCTTTAATAAATGTAAGCGACATAGATATGTGTGTTTATGAATCGAAGCCCATTTTTTTTAAATGGTCATTTTTCACTTCAGGAACATTATTTCTTTAAACAGAAATAAATAGTGTCGAAACAATATATGGTTGTCATCAAAGATAAATGATTTAGAAAAGTGGAAAATCTGTAAGGATTTTTCAGACTTAATATGTCTATATCCCTTTAAGACCCAACCCGCACGATTGTGCGGGTTAGATATTCTTATACGTTTTGCTTCTGGAATAGTCGTATGTAAGAAAATCACGAATCTAAGCCGGTTTGCAGAAAGTGTTACTTTTTATCAACAGACGATGGTTGTGGTCCATGTTTTACTTTCAGCTGGCAAATCTAGCTTTGTTTTCAAATACAACGAAAACACGTCTTCTTTTTATCTGTCGTAAAAAGGTAATTATCAAAATACATTTAATTGCTTAGGTACAAATTTTTGTATTAATATTTAAATAATTGTAAAATAGAAAAATATTAATTATACTCTATTAATGTTGCTTAAGGACTCGGGATTTCGTTACCCGCATGATCGTGCGGGTTGGGCATTACTTGAGTCATTGCAGTTGTAAAGGTAAGTACTTACCATGCGAATTTTCTTTTCTGTTTCAATAATTTTGATGAAAGCCTACACAAAAATGAAATATACAGTTATATAATTAATACCAAATTTTCTTGGGGGTCGCCATGGATGAGTCCTTTTTTATCTTTCTCTCTCTCTCTCTCTTTTTGCAATTAATTTTCTTTTTCATATATTTGTTGAGGAGTATGTCATTTTTATCCTCTCCACAGATATCTGCATCCATATCTCTTCCTCCCAAAAAAATTGGGGTTTTCCGGTGGTAGTTAGTATGGTGTGGTTTAAATATATTTATTTTTTAAATAATAAAATTTTCTGATACATTTTACTATTTTTCATGGAATATTGTGTTAACTTTTAATCAAAAACTTTTTCAGGTGTTTAAAAGGAGAAGAATTCTCACAGAAGAAATTTTTCAATTGATGAATGAATCAGATTGAACTTAGATCAGAACTTAGTGATCTGTCGGATGATGACAGATAAAACGAAAACATATGATTAGCGTATACTGGAAGGAGAATCAAGTTCAGATGAGAGCGATGAAGAAACACATGGGAATATTTGAAATGGAAAGAAAATTTTGGATCATTCTTTACCATAAAAAGTCTCTTGAACACATTTCTTACGTTGATTTAGCTGTTGCAAATTCTTGGTTTCTGTGCAAACAAGATGCAATCTCAAATAAAATTCCTCTAAAAATGAAAATGGATTGCTTAAAATTCAAGTTAGATATAGTTGAAGCGCTATCAACCTCTCCACCTACTAACAAAAGTATTTTAACTGATGATGACGATAACAGTGTTGTAATTCCACTCGCAAAAAGATAGAAGCTTTATAATCCACCTGCTATACATGTCATGGCTTTTATCCTGGCCATTCCAGGATAAAAGGCTTGACATGTATAACCATTTGATGTGTTGATGACATTTCAAGGCCTCGCAAGTGCAGATTTGAAAACTACGAAAGCAGTTCGAAAACATGTGAAAAATGCAATGGTTATTTATACTTGTCAAAAACAAAACAAAAGATTTTTACAGTAAATAATAACGAATTATCAAAAGAGTTAATTATATATTAATAATTTCTTATTTGTAACAATTTTAGTTGAATTAAGATTGTTTCTTCTATGAACTTATAGAGCTAAAAATATATAACGCGTAAAATTTCATAGGTGACCTGTTTCACAGATAACGCCCAACCCGCACGATCGTTCCAGGGGAGGAGCAAGAATTTTTCTATTATTTTTCCCAATGTCATTGGGATCCATATAGTATTTAATAACCAGAAGAATTTAATATTTGAAGATAAAAATAATTCAGGTCTTAAAGGGATATACCAGTGATAGCGAACCTATGACCCGTGGGTCAGACACAGACCCACGCAAGCTTTTTAACTGACCCACGATTGCTAGGCAACCACTTATTTGTTTACGTGGGTTGATTTAGATCTTCTCATTTGTGTGGATTATTTATACTATATTTGTAATTTTTCAAGCACTGCTTTGACACAAAAGCAATTTAAATGTTGTCTATAACCTTCAGTTTGATCATTACAGTCCCAAAGTTATGCAAATGACAACAAATGTCTATGAAAGTATGTAGTTGCGACATAGCCATCCTGTGATGACCATGTCGTGCCGGTTCCGCGTAAGCTAGAGGTGTGGGATTATCAAAATGATGAGACATAGTAGTTCTTAATACAACTTTTATTAAGAATAACTTATATTACTTAATTCTAATTTTGACAACTATATTTAAAGTGAGAGTCAACACCCAATTAAACCGTGTATTTAAGTCAGATCACGCAACTAGATCCTTTATCTCAATTATAATTACTAATACGATTCATCTAATTACTTATATCAAATATTACCTTTTGCAGATCTCCTTCCTTTACCTAAAGAGAGATAGCTATAAATTCACTTTGTATAAGAAGATTCCAACTTCTTTATATTAGGCTTCTATTCCTTCTAAAGCTATCGGACTGCTAACTCTTGATCTGCAAGATTCCACACTAAGCTATCTTCAAACTTGCCGTGTTATTGATCAGAATGATTCCACACTACTATCTCTAAGCTTGCCACGCTATCTTATCATCAAAGCTTCTATCCTTTTATAGTATATCTCATTTACATATTATCTTTGTTTATCTTCTTGGTATTGGGTTGGAAAAGTTTTGCCATTAATCGTGGCCGTCAAAGAACATAGGAGTTATGTTAGCAGAAAGACGCGAGAGACGTCACATAGTGTTTGAAATAAAGCAAAGGCATTTACAAAATATCAAATAAAGTGTATAATTTTACTCACATATTTTTTTTTGTTGAAAAAAATCGACAAATCAAAAGAAATAACCTTATTTAAAGCACTTTTATTGGATAAAATGCACTTTTGTAAGGTTATGTTAGTAGAAAGAGACTTCCATAGCACTTGTATCGTCCCCTCTCTGTATCACTTTGTGAGGCGCCAATGGGCGCCATGCGCATGTCTGTTATTCTGGATACTAGAGATTTTTGGCTCGCAATTTAAGGTGCGTCTGTACCAGTCAGTACCAGTGTTGAACTTAGAGGCATCCATTTCGTACGCATTTAAAAATAATGTGTATTCATGTGTATGTATACTAGGTATATTAATACAAAATTTCTTCACAAAAATTATTGTTCTCTAAATATAAATATTTTTAATTGTAGCCCTGTACTATGTCGGTGGTTAAAAAATTAAAACCAAGCCATACAAATTTCAGGCCATATCAAGCTGAATGGTTTGATAAATAATGGTGTGATTGAAAGGAATAAAATGATTATATGTGTAATTTGTAACGAAAAAGTGTTTTCACATACATATAATGTAAAAAGACATTTTTAAACGTTGCATTCTAATCTCGGCATGTGAACAGATGAAGAAAGAAAAACGTATTTTTACAAAGAAAAAAAAAAGAATTTTTCTCATAGCAAGTAGTGTTTTAAAAGTTCGGTTTTAAAAAAAATGACATTACAGCTGCTAGTTTCCAAGTTGCCCATTACATTTCTCACCACGGGAAACCTCGTTCAGAAAGGAGAACTTGTAAAAAGAGCGTTTTTAGAATAAAGACCTACCTTGTTTGCCGATTTTAAAGAAAAAAAGACTTGACTATAAAACGTACAAACGAGTTACCTAGAAGTCGCAGTATAATTAAAATTCGAGTCATAGAATTAGAAAAAAAAACGTGTTTTCGCAAATACATTAGATTTAAATTATGCAGAAATGTATTCCCCTGCTTTAGATGAGAGTAATGATGTAAATAGTTATGCACAAGCGAGAGTAGCTGTTCAAGCGAGACTTTCGTAATAAAGTTTATGTGTGTTTCAAAACAAGCCACCAAATGAATAGTTTGTCCTGTGGTTGCACCTGAATGCAGATCCAATTGGATGAAATGGGCCACAAGGAAAGCAGGAGACCTGCTTCACTTGGTGAGCTCAACCCCCTAGAGGGGAAGTAAGAGTGAGAGGAAGCAAAATTCCTCAAACTTCCTCGAGGTTGCCGAACCGCAGTAAGACCTGGGTTCAACTCCGTCCATGACGGGTTTTCGGGTGATAGTCCGAAGCACTCGGATTCCTGCCAGCTGGAGCCACTTCGTTTGAAAAGTCCACGTTATTAGTTTGTCGGAAGGAAATATATATTGTAGTATTTAAAAGAAATACGTAGCCATGGGTAAGTTTATTTTAATTTACACGTTCTTAACTTCAATAAGCTGATATATACTTGGACTCAAAGTAGTTGATAAAAGTGGGCATGAAGTATCTAAGAATAGTTGGAAATAATTGATGTACATACTAAGGAAAAATATAAGAGCGAACGTTTTTTTGGTCGCATGAATTCAATTTTGTTTTGTATTATTTAGTTAATAATGATTTGTAAGAAATACAGGACTTTTGTAAATGAACATATTATTGTATATTTTACTGGTAGCTTGGTGTAATTATTGTTATAAGGCGTAATGAAAATTTTTCGATTGATTATAATATTGGTAATTGTGTGTTATTAGTACTATTTTACTTAAGTGATTTATTTCATTTTTATCAAAATATTGGTTAGAATAATTTTGATATAAAATATTTGTTAGATTCTCTCTCTCTTTCACCACACATGTTTAAATGGGGGAATTTTCACATTATATATTTTCTTAGGAATTTTTTTTTTTAAAATAAAGAGAAAAGTAATGTGAATATTTTAACTCTAATGGTTATAAAACAGGAAGAAAGCAATTCAAAATGAAATGTTTTATAAGAATGATAGATTCCCTCCCCATTTGATAAAGTTGAGAGAATATTTTAAGAACAAATAGGGGCAACAATCTGTGAAATATTTATTATTTTGCTTTATATCATCTAGCAACACCCCCCCCAATTTGTTGGCTCCCTTTGTAAACCGAATCATACCGCAAAATCTTACAACTACAGCGAAATATTTAAAAAATCCTTTTTATTTTCTGGAAATAAATTCAAGGATTTTTTTTAAAAAAAACAAATATGTATCAGTAAGTTTAATATTTAGCAGACAAGCTTCAGGCATGCAAATTACCTATCCTCCGAGATTGTGACTTTATAAGTTGTTCATGTATTTTATTAATCAACTTCAAGTTGTTTGACAAAAAAAATGTTTTTTCGTATTTCTTTTTGTATTAAAATATGTTTTTAAAGTTTATAATATCCATTATATTATTTAAAATGAGTATCTAATGATAATTTGTTAATGCTTGATATTAAGGGCGTACTTGATCCCTAAAATGAGTATTGCTATTAATTTCGTTGAAGCCTTTTATAGCTTAAGCTTACAAATAAATAAGCTGAATTAAAACATGTTTTATTCCAAATGTGTATAGAGATTATAATGTTATATAACATTATTTCCTAGATAAAAAATATTTTGCTTGGAAGAGCTAGCTGTATTAGGTACTGAATAATAAGACACACCATAGAAATTTTATATGCTAACTAACATCCCTGAATATTTAAAGTTCATTCATCTCTTTGAATAATCCTTAAGTTGAGTAGGGAATTCTAAGGGATTAAGATACTTAAAAATAACTGGTGGGAAAAAACTAACATTTTTTATTATTCTTATTCATATTATCGGCAAAAAAATAACTTTTACGAATCATGCTTCACACGAAATTGATTTTCCGCATCACAGCAAGATGATGACGTGTATGTGTAATGCCATTTTCTATCTACAAATGAATAGGTGAGATTTTTCATTTCCTTTCCCTAAAGTTGTTAATGATTTTTTTTCTCGCTGTCGTCCTAACGAATGCTATTTTATTTGTTTTTAAAAACTGAATGTAAATCAAGTGTCGTTTATTATAAAAAAGGGTTTAAAAAAATCGGAAGCATCCGTGAAGCCTTCAAAAGTGCATTGACGGAAGTAACTTTCAAAAGACTAGTCAATATCTGAACTGTTCTCATTAGAAATTAAGCGATTGGTTCTCCTCAAAATGGATACGGAAATAAATAGAGTAAAAAGGAAAATTCTGTTTCGCAACGGTAAAATTGCAATTTAAACCTTTCCTTGTGACACAAATCTGTTGAGATGGCGCCGAAAGCTTTACTTCAATGAAATTTTAGATCAAAATATAAAATGCCATGAAATTTCTCTCGCAAGTATCTTTAATATTTATGCAAAAATATTATATTGTGGTAAATGTTCATAAATTTAAATTTATTTAAAATTGTTAAAATAATAATAAATTAAATGGAGTATTTGCATTATATAAACAGCTGTTTATTTCGAAAATGATACAACAATTTCGAACTTTATCTTTAAAGTAAACTGTTTCATTCTCATTGAGTTAGAGGATTACTTTTATATCTCATTATTTCATTCTTAAAATTATCAACGTTTAAAGTAGAATTCAAAAGCTCCCGGACTGAGCTTATAACGTGGAAAATTTTTGCATCAGAAAGACTACAATAACATTTCTGTTTTATTGCATTTCCCCCCTTTTCTAAGTGGCCAAGGTAACGGAATTGTAGTCGGCGTGTCATCAGTTCGAGCCTAGTACCGCGATAAAGACCTGCCGTGTAGGGGAGCGATGTACGTTAAATCTGTCGATAGCTCAAACGTCCTCCCGTTGGTGTGGTGAGGTAGTTCGGAGAGGGAGGTGCCAGCTCAGATGTCGTTCTCGTCACTTGACCATGATTCAATATTACGAGGTCCGTTGCCAAAAGCCCTCGTGTAGCTGAACAGTGCGACGAAAAAACTCATTAACTCACTCCCCTTTTCTAAAAAAAGTTTGTTTCAAATCACGTGGTCGGTGGTCACCACGGTGTCGTATATTGTAGGCAGATGTATTTAGTTGTGGCGATTGAAAGAAATGGCGTTTGTTGAGCGGATAATAGATATTAATTTCTGTGTTCGTTTGGGAAAAAGGCTACAGAGACTTACGGAATTTTGAAGCAAATGTAAGGCTGTGATACACTATCACGAACGCTAGCTTTTGATTGGTTTAGACGTCTCAGAGAAGGCAGGGAAAGTATCGAAGACGACAAACGCTCTGACGTCCACAGACTTCCTGCACCGCTGAAAACATCGTAAAGATTTCTGAGGCGTGGCACGTATGAAAAGGATTCAAACAATAGCAGAGATATACTCGGCCACATGTAAATGGATACTGACTAAGGATCTTAACATGCATAGGGTGTGCCAATATACCGTTCCCAGCATGTTAAACGCAGACCAATCTGTAGATGAAATTAAAAGTGCATGGCAGGTTAAACTAAAGGACATGGCTAAAAATGGATTCCAGAAATGTTTCGATGACCTTTACAACCTATGGCAGAAGTTTGTTGTTACTCAAGGGTCTTATCTCGAAGGAGGACGTGTTTAAGCAGTTTAATTGGTAATATTTTTTAAGTTATGCACTCATTCCGGGAACATTTGAATCCTACTACGTAAGACATTTTGATACTAAAATTAGAATTTTTCTTTGGAAAATTTTTTTCTTTTCATGTGCAAAGGCTTTTAAATTTCATAGATTACTAGTAAGTCATAGTTTTCTAATTTTCCTTTGCATGTAAAATTCATATTTTTCATAATAAGCAAACTATCCGATTCTGATTTTAAAAAATAATCAAAGCTACTTTTTTATTGAGGTTTCAGAAATGCTTCCTTTACAAAAGTTTAGTACTTGAGTAGACCGCAAGTGAAATTTTCAGTAGTAGTAATTTAGCTGAATTTTTGTAAAATACTGTGTAGCGGTTTTTTATAAGAACTCAAGTCACATACTTCTACCGAAATTTAAATCTTTTAAGGTCTTCTAAAGCAGTGGTCTCCAACCCCCGGTCCGTGGATCAAATACTACCGGTCCGCACAAGAAACATTAAATTATTTCCCTTTTATTTACTGTGGAAAATCCCTTTATAAACCTTGTTAAATCCATTTATATTCATTTTTTGGTGTAGCTAGATTTTATTCTGAAGTCACGATTAAATACAATTAAATTAAAATTATTAAATCAAAACAATTACAAAGATAAACAATCAACGTCCCCCCCCCCCCTCAGCGGGCCGCGGTAAAATTAACAAACGTTGACCGGTTCGTGGCTATAAAGGTCGGGGAAAACTGTTCTAAAGGAATCCGCAGGAAGAATTATGACTAATCGAAATTTCCCGCAACTTCCTTCTTCCCAGAGAATATCGAAATTACTTTAAAGAAAAATTTATTTTTAATGTTCTACGTTTAATCTTGAAAATAAGCAATTCAAAACATAATAATATACTAATAAAATAATTTGAATAATTTTTGTAACTTAAAAATTTAAAATGATATCTTCAGTAGTAGTACTGTACATTGAATAACAGAATGCGCGTTCGATTGAGTATTCTAATAATTGACCTCTTGCTTTTATGGGAAATAATATATATACAATCTATTAATTACATATATATATATATATACAGTAGTGGCTGTAATTGCGGACACTTTTTAAAATTGTTATGTTTTTTTAAGTTTGTATGCCTATAGAAATTGTTATGTTGCACAAAATGCAAAGTATTTTATATCATTTGAAAGAGAACTTAACTGAATTCAATACAAAAAGCAAATTCAAATATTGGCAACTCAAAAAAAGTTATGTTTCAACAACTTATCGATTTACATTAGATACTGATGATAGCAGTGAGTTATCAGTGATTAGTAGGATAGGCTTTATTATTTTTATTATAACTTCACATCTATGTTTCATTGAGCTGAAAAAAAAGTTTTAAGTTCTTCCTTCGTTATTACATGATTTTAGGAAACAATTATATTCTTTAATTAGTTCCTTTTTATTTCATGGGTACCTCATTCGGACAAGAACTTTCAAACGGTGCCGCAAGTTTTCAATAGGATTGAGGTCAGGACTGTTTCCTGGTAAGGATAACAGTGATATTTAGTTAAGAAGCAATGTGACATCAACTAAAAGAGTAGATTGAACATCCAAAAAGAGATGTGGGGCGAGAAAGTGGTCTTTCCCATATTCAAATTCCAAGACAGGTGGGAGGTTCAGTGACTACATCTGGAGACTGAAAGTTTTGTTTAAGATGTCAGAAGACAAATTTAATAAAAAAACAAAGCAAGAAAAGGCCAAAAAAGGTGAATTCAGTATTACATTTTCTTTAAAATGATTTAAAATACTTTGCATTTTGTGCAACGTAACATTTTCTGTAAGCATACAAACTTAAAAAACATAACAATTTTAAAAAATGTCCACAATTTTTCCCACCACTGTATATGTATGTACGTTAGTATTCTTTCAATTAAACTGAAAATAACTCTTTTTGGAGATATTTTAACCCTTAGACAACCAACAAACCTATGCATTCCACGAAATTGAGTTCAATGAGAATTCGACAAGTCTAAAGCGTACCTATTGTTGCCCCAATAATCTTCCCTTTCATTTAACAGGATTGTGAATAACTGTAATTGACCTCAACAATACCTATTTAATAAAGTTTAATTTAAAATAGGATCCCACACACACACACATTTAAAAAGAATTTAAGAAATGGAAGCCAAAGAGATTTAATGTTTTCTTATTTTTAAATGTTACGAACTTTAAAAGATTTCTCATTTGTAGATATTTTAACATTTTCTCACTTTGAAATCTTAGGAATGTTAATTTTTTTAAAATGTTTAGATTTGTTTTACAAAAAGAAGCAAACTTTGAATTTAAAGAAATTTCCCTTAGGAAGTAAAAAATATTTGTTATATGTATTGTTCGCAGAAATAAATCTTTATTTTATAACTTCATGGAGACAGTAGAATATATTAAAATGTTTTAAAAATTAGCAAGTTTACTTTTCGCTTCTTCCTAGAAGATCATCTTCAAACACATTTGAGGTAGAATTAAATGCATTCCTGAATTTCTTGGAAGATAATAGCTTATCACATAATATCATAAAATCTGTAATTGTCAATGGCGGTTTATTCATTGGGCGCCCAGGGGCCCGGGGCCCAACCCAGAAGAGCCTGGATAAGCTGGACTGAACCAGATTCTCGGTTACAAATTTCAATCCTCCCGTGACAAGGGGGCCTGTAGATCTTCTGCCCCCAGGCCCGAAATGATCTTAAATCGGCAGTGGTAATTATACTATAGAATCATGAGATTCTTTCTTGTATTTGTATGAAATTCCCTACATTTCTTTTTCAATTCCTACTATTAGCTCACAATCTCTATTTATGTATTTATTTATTTTCTGGTGGAATTTTCAGTCGTTAATAAAATGCATTTTAAAGCGCTCATTGAGCTGAAATTTTATATACATGATTATTTTGGACAATATAATATTAAAAAAAATTAATAAAACTTAAATGTTTAAAAACCCAATATTAAAAAAATTACAAATACAGCCACGTTGGCATCATTTTGCGACTTGTGTAAAACTTGAATGGGTTTTTTTCACTTTTTAAAAAGCATTCAGTTGAACTGAAATTTTATCCATTGTTTTGGTTGATAATACGATACTGATACTTTAATGATAATTAAAAAAAAATGAATGACCACTTAATGTTGTGATTTTGTCCATGTATATACATATTTATATTAATGGTAACTATTTAATAAAAAGTAGCTAAAATAAAAATTTTCTTTGTTGATCTAAGTAGAAGTTGACTTTAATTTTTATATATATTACTTGTTTTTTCCAGAATACGAACTATATATAGTTCATTCAGGACATTTGCATAATTTTATGTGCATGTACTATTATTTAATAAGTATTATTATTATTTAAAAAAATGTAACAACAAATCTATCTGGCACAATAAACGTGATCATTATTGCGAAAAAATAAGCGAAATGCATTTTGTATTTGTAAAGAAGATGACCTTTAATAGCGTGGTGGTACATTTTTTGGACTCTCATATTGTCGTACTAACAATGAATATGTGAGGTACTAATTATTTTAATGTTGACTTATTTAGTTACATAGTATATGCACTTATCTGATTGATATTTTCATTTACACTTAAACATACACAACACAGTCACATCCAAAAAATACCATTCAACAGATTCATAGCTGATCAAAGAATGAACTATTGCTTAAACCCATTGCACACAATAAGCTTCTGACATCTTTTGGAAACTTGAGTAACTGCTCGGATTTGACCTCTGGTGGTTCAGAGAATGCACCATCTAACATTAATTTCTGAGGCATTCAAACAAGTGGTACTTTTTATGTACCACCACACTAAACAAATAAGAATTTGGTACAAAAATATTCATCAGCATGAACGAGTTAAGTTACAAATAAAATTGTTTTATTCTTATTTTATTTTGTTCTACTTCATTGAGGTTCAATTTAAATCTAACTAAATAAATAATAATGGCTGATTAAAAGGAGCTTAGGTAGAACGACCTTATTAGCAGAAAAGGAAAGAAAAAACTTACAAGTTCTCATTTGGTGTCTTGGAATGATTGATCATTGAATGGTTATTGGTCGAAATTACAAACGCAGAATGGTTACAACTCCTGGGAAAAAGAAATCGTTACGGTCGATCAATTACTTTATGTCAAGCATGCAAAGAAAAACGCTTTTTAGGGGAAAATCAACTGGCTTAAAAAGTCCGTTGTGGCATTTAGTGAATTGTTTCGAACTTATCTCTTACTTGACAAGCATATATGTAGCGGTATCTTCAAAAGCCAGTAACAGCTCTTCGGACACGGTTGATCCCTTTTGTCTAGTAGTCATGTTACGTGGCTACGGAACCAAGAGTTGCTACTTCATATCTTTACTTTTAACTTTTCGCTAGCTATACTTCGAATCATAAAATAATCATCGCATTAAGAATTTTTTGTTCTCACAAATTTCACTTCGAGAAATAACTCTTAAAATAACAGAAATTCAGATTTTAGCTTTCAATAAAATTAATTTTTTCAATTAAAAATAGACGATTTAATGTAGTTAGTAATAATTACGTGTGAAAATATGTGTGCGTTATTAAAATTTCGGCTTTTAAGGTATCCGACTACGTTCGGAACCGTGATTTTGCAAAAGCGTATAAATGGATAATATTTATGATATTTAGTGTCACTTAGACTAGAAAATGTATATAAAATTGATTTTAAGAATAATATTACAATAAAATATTATTTAAGTACAATATTTTGACAAAAAATGAACATAGAATGACCCAATTTCAAAATATTCTCCTTTTGTGAAAAATGCTTCTATTATAATAATATTTTGCCTGTATGTAGCTCAGACCTCTGTACAGAGGCTCAACTAGAATTTTTGAAATATATAACTTAAAAGTGGGTTTATCCGTGTTTTACGTCAACAGAGGGGAGAAATTTTAAGAAAAAAACGCCGATAATTATTTCACTGGATTGTAACTCTGAAAATAATGTGAATTTTTCATAATTTATAGTTGAGCCTCTGAACAGAGGTCTGAGCTATATACAGGTAAAATATTATTATAATAGAAGCATTTTTCACAAAAGGAGGACATTTTGAAAAAAGATTATTCTAAGTTAATTTTTTGCCGAAATATTGTATTTAAATAATTTTTTTCGTCAAAATGTTCTTAAAACAACTTTATACATGTATTCTAATCTAAGTGACACTAAATATCATAAAAATTATCCATTTATGCGCTCTTTTAAAATCACGGTTCCGAACGTAGTCGGATACCTTAAGTAAATGCACTTTTTACTAAAATAAAATAAAAAATATTTGCTGAGAAGCTCTTCTTGAAAACTACTCTACTTTATATTTGCTATCATAATACAATATTTTAAAAAATCGAGGTTATTTTTTTATTGCATTGATCGGAATAGTATATTATAATTGTTCAATTAAAATATCTTGTATTGCTTTTGAAAATGAAGAAGACGTAAAAATTCTTTCCTTTGACCCAATAAAACAATTTCTTTTTCTAAAAATAAGCTTTGAGATGTTAATAAATTTGATATTAATTTCTCAAAAAATAAGATTTAATACTCATGTATACCTACTAATCCATTTAATACTTATGTAAGTAAACCATTTTAAATGCATATAGTCAATTAAAACATTTTTGAGAAGAGAAATATTGTTTCAACATATATTGATAAAAAATTTTATCGAACTTTAATGCTAATGATCTTAGAATTCTAAAAAGATTGAACAGATGATCATTAAGCGAGGTCACATACCTACAGATTCAAACCTGTTTTGCTGCGAGGGATAAGAACCGCCAAAAAAAGAAAACACGTAAAAATATCCTTTTAAGTAGCAGTAAAATATATCGTCTGCAACACATTACGATTTTTTTATTGCGGTTATTAGGGACCGCATAAGAAAGTTCCGCATGGAAAGTATGTAAATCAAATCCTCACGATGGAGCTAGAAATTTGTATTCAAGTAAAATTGGTTTTAAACACAGGAACATCTTTAAGTGTCCCACCTGCTTAGACACAAGTATATGAAAACTCCAAAATGTGCATATAAAAAGTATTTATAGCCAAAAGTGTGACTTTTCTTGTAAAGAAATAGCTCAAATTCACTTTAGAGCAGAGGCTCCCCTTTTTTTTTGCTTGTCAGATCCCTTGCCATGCTTTTCGGCTTTGGGTAGACCCCTACTTACCTAATATTGAATTTTTGTATATTTATCAACTTAAATGTCTTTTTAATAGCTGATATAGAGCTATTTACTTTAACAGATTTACATTTCTAACTGTCGTGAAGTATAGTGTTTAAAACTTAAGACACACATGCTAATTAATTAAATTAAAATTTAACGAATACATAAAATAACTGTTACATAAACTGAGTAACAAATGTTTTTAATCGGTTGGATGAATATGACTTCTTATCCATTCTGGTGTTTCCAAAATTGCCGATATACATTTCTAAACTTTACTTTAAGATCTTCGTTAGTGCCTATTTCGATCAGTTCCTCTTCTAACCTAATATTTGCTTTTTTTCAAAGTGATCATATTAATTCATTGCCTACTTTGGCACTGCCATTTAAAGAATTCTCAAACCTTGTTTCAAAATCTGAATAAAGGGCATTTAAATGTTGAACGTTGGTTAAAATGTCATTTTCCTGGCAGATTGTTTGTGACAAATTGACAAACTGGGAAAATTAGTTACGTCCAATATTATACTCTTTAGCTTAATTCTGGCAAGATACGCCGAAATGATGGTCCTTGTAACTGCAAATTAACCTCATTAAATTTAGTAAATAAATCTATTAAATATGTAAAATCTGGTTTCCACATGATTGAATTTTCTTTTAAAATTAAAGTTACGACCTGTTTCAACGAAAGCTACTATCGTAGACCCCCATTTACACCTCATGGATCCCCAAGTTATTTTTTGGCTGACGTGGACAAAATGCATGTCGCCATAGACCCCTAGAGGTTGATACAGCCCACTTTAGGAATCACTGCTTTAGACAAATGAAAATGTTACTACGGATTCTGAATCACGAAAAAGTGATCGGTGATCAGTTTTTGAGACTATGGTCTATTGGTTAATCATACATAAAAAAATTGAAGCTCATTCTGGAATTTTAATCCTTTCAGAACTAGTATCCATTGAAAGAAATTTTTCAGTTTTTTCAAAGTTGGAGCTCTGCATGTCTAAATAAAATGCGCAAAATATTTTTTCATTAATAAATTTTTATTTATAATTGGCATTTAATAACCTTTTTTCATATACAACATAAAAAACGAGCCTAAAAAGAGATTTCAGGGTATTTTAAAATTAGAATGGATAATTTTTAATGAAAAGAACCAAAAGGGCTTTTCGAATTAATTGGGAACTTATAAGATCAGTTAATCAATAAAAATATCCATTTTCAATCTACACTGCTGTTTGTAAAAAATGCAATACCATGAAGGAATCATCAGAATTAAATGAACTTTGCAGCAAATATTAATCATAAGATGTTACGTAAAATAGTAAAGTTTCAGAGACATCGCGCATGCGTGGCGTGTGCATCGCCCTCTGAACTGATGCTGAAAACGTATAAACAGAGGGCTGAAGCGGGACGTTGAAAATAGTTAATGATTATTTGTTAGTGACGAACGTTTAATGAGATCTAAGTATACCTCCACGACGAAATAAGGAGAAATTCCAACAACTTACGGAGTTTGAACGGGAGAGGATTATCGGCTTCGAGAAGGAGGATTTTTTATCGCGCAAAAGGAGCTCGTG
The DNA here is from genome assembly GCA_019973955.1 of Trichonephila inaurata madagascariensis. Classification (NCBI taxonomy): domain Eukaryota; kingdom Metazoa; phylum Arthropoda; class Arachnida; order Araneae; family Nephilidae; genus Trichonephila; species Trichonephila inaurata. The sequence continues at coordinate 180,795 of BMAV01009606.1, read as the reverse complement.
TGCAGCGGAACAGTTCCACAATGATTTGAATTTGGAAGCAGTGGACCGACGATCACCGAACAACTCGAAAAACTGACAGTGGACGACGGAAGGTGACGTCAACGCGCGACGATCGACACCTGCTCCGCATGGTGGTGAATGAACTTACAGCTTCCTCAGGCAGTTGGCAGCACATTGGTCTACTGCTACAGGTGTACTAATGTCGGTTTCGTCAATTCGTTGATGTCTGCTGCATCGTGGATTGCGTGCAAGGGTGCCTTTATACAAGACCCCCTCACGGCAAACCATCGACGGCTGCGTCTGCAGTGGGCTCATAAGCACAGAGTCTGGAAAGCTGATTGGCACCAAGTCGTCTTTTCGGATGAATCACGCTTCAATTTGTGGGACCATGATGGCCGCATTCGTGTTAGACACTATGCCGGTGAACTCTGCCTTCCAGAGTGCATAATCGAACGACATAGTGGCCTAACACCCGGAGTTATGATTTGGGGTGTGATTTCGTATCATGGACGATCCAATTTGCTACGAATTGAGGGTAATCTTAATAGCAACATGTACGTCCGTGAAGTGCTGCAGCCCTAAATCGTTCCCTTCCTTCAAGGCATCCCCCGGGCTATCTTTCAGCAGGATAATGCACACCCACATGTTGCAAAGACTGTTCGAGACTTCTGTTCAGCCCAACACATGCAACTTCTTCCTTGGCCTGCTTATTCGCCGGATATGTCGCCTATTAAACACGTGTGGGATTTGGTTTGCGGGGTCTCGTTTGTGATCCACGTCCCGAAGCTTCAAAAGGCGAACTTTTGCTGCGCATACAAGCAATATGGAATTCTCTTCCACAAGCAGACAATCAAAATCTGTTTGACTTGATGCCAAGTCGTATAGCAGCATTCATTGCAGCGAGTGTTGGCCACACCAAATACTGATTTCGGACATTTAATATTGTTTTTTTTTCCTTGAAAATTTCGTCATTTATTTGTACTAATACACGTCGTTTGTGTATTAAATTTCGTTTAATTCTGATTATTCCTTCATGGTGTTGTATTTTTTACAAACAGCAGTTTATTTCTCTTTTTCTCATCTCTTCTATCTTTAACGTATCATGAGTGAAATGTTTTTATTGAAATAAAGAATAAATTAAAAACAATGTTTCTACCTAACTTGACTTTTTAATTAATGAAAGACGACATTGTAGCTTTTAAAGATAAACACATTTAAGGAAAATATAAAAGGGTTCAAAAATCACATTACACCTGATTCAAAATCTCTTCAGCGAGGTATAAAAAAATATGGTGAAACATTCTTCAGTTCTTTACTGTTTTGATTAATATTGGTTATTTTTGATCATTTTGCTATGTTTAATTATAATTTACAGTTTCTTTATTTGTAAAAATATAGTGTTTTCCTGCAGCTGTCTTTTGCAACATGTTTTCCGTTTCACTTATTTTCCTCGGGCTTCTTCTCAGTTTTTTATGTCAATAAAATATGTAGTTCCCACAAATTATTTCCGGTAGAATAATAAGTTACCCTTTAAAATGTTCCTGTTCTTCTGATGAAATCATTTTCTCCTAAATATTCATTTTGCATCAAATTATTTTAATATTAATGATATACAGAAAAACAAATCTCTATAGAAAAGAAGCTTCATAAAAAGATTTATTATTAAAGTTAACATGCGAAAAGAAATGGAATGATAAAGTAAGCATTATTAGTTTAATACATTATCACTTCACTATAGAAAGTGTATTGGATTGAGAATCATTATATTTTTTTCATTGCTATATTTGTTATGTCATTCTTCGGATTTGCTTGTACAATAACCATTAATGTATATTTTAATTATTTACAAATTACCTATTTTTTAAACATGTAGTAGCCTAGTAATCACAGGTAGTCTTTCTGCTCTTTAGAAAACTCAATAACGTGTCATTTGTTTCTTTACCCATCAATTAAAGTTTTAAAATAGGCTTTTGTTATATTTTACTAAATAAAAATGATTCGAATATAGCTTTAATATTTGCTGTAATGAATATTAAAGTATGTTTATTTCGAAATATTTGAATAAATTAATTTGACAAATTTTTAGTTATAAATATTTCACAATTCTAATGGCTTTCATGGTGTTTCATTTTCTATTTAGAGAGAGAGAGGGAGAGAGAGAGAGAGAGAGAGAGTTTGTATTATTATTAGAGTATTCATCTATATATATAAAGGAGAAAAGCGACTCACTCACTGACTAATCACGATATCTCCGGAACCATTAAACCTACAGACTTGAAATTTGGTAGGCAGGTTCCTTTCATGCAGTAGACATCAGCTAAGAACGGATTTCGCAAAGATCGAACCCCAAGGGGCGTTATAGATAATTAGTTTCATTATTAAAATATTAGATGTACAGTCTTGAAACTTGGTACACAGATTCCTTTCATAGAGTAGAGATCCCCTACAAAATGATTTTTACGAAAATCGACCTCCAAGGAGCATTGCGGTTGCTTAAGGTGAGTAATAGATAAATATTTCCGTTTTTCAACTATTAGACCAATCTGCTTGAAAATTAGAAGTTATGTTCCTTTCACAGAATAGAGTTTCTCTAGCAAAGAGTTTTTTTTTCCTCACATTTTAAAGCGCTCGTTTGAGCTGAAATTATCTATACACTATTCCTTGGGGTAAAATTACGGTAATTTAATTATAATTAATTAAAATTAATTGACTGAAACTAATTATTTTAAGAATTACAGATACAGCCACGTTTTTTCACTATTAGCGACTTGGGTCAAAACTTTAAACGATTTTTTTTTCTCACGTTTTAAACCATTCTGTTGAACTGAAAATTTATATACACGATTGTTTTGGATGACAATACGATACTTCAATGATAATTAATAAAAAGGAATTACCACTTACTGTTGTGATTCTGTCCTATGTATATACATATTTATATATTAATTGTAACTATTTAATAAAAAGTAGTTAAAATAAAATTTTTCTTTGTTGATCTAAGTAGAAATTGACTTAATTTTTTTTATATTACTTATTCTTGATCAGAGGACACGTATAATAACAGGGAATGCCAGGCCACCAACAACGGAGGCAGTTAGTTCAGACAGATTTTATGAGGTCATGGCGATTGGACTGAGAAGAGCAGTTAGGTCCATACGTAAAATCTCAGATAGACACGTCCAAGGTGCACCGGTGTAATAATGATTTGGAGTCGTGACAAGTTTGAAGGGTGTCGGGGCTGTCAGAGCAATGTGGGCATACGTGGATCGACGCATCCACTGACAATCTGGCGATTCTGCTGCCATTTTGCAGTAGTACGATGCATTTTATGTCCCCAAATCGATCAGAACGATTACTCGTCGACTGCTTGCCAGTGACCGTCACTTAAAACGTCCGTCAAGAGAACTGCAATTGACCCTTACAGCAAGGACGTCCCAGCTTTGAATGAAATGGTCGATGAAATGGCCCCGGGTCGTGTTCTCAGACGAGTCACGCTTCTGTTTGCCCAATGATAGACGTAATGTACGATTTAGGCCCCAACGTAGCCATGACCCCCAACAGGGGTGACTCTGGGGCTGGACAAACCGGACCCCTGCCCGGGACGGCATTTAGATCAAATTTAAAAAAAAAAATATTTTTTTGTTACGAAGAATTCGATATATTTTCTGAATTATTGTGTTAATTTGGTATATTTCATTTTACGTGTCTTACTTCCTTATTTTGTACTCTGTTTAAAGTTTTCTTAAATGTTGAAACTTGAAGGGTTCGAGGCGGGAGTATACGTTAATTCATGAAATTTGATAGGTTTACACATCTTACACTAGAAACTTTCTTCCCATACCGGAGTGGGATCACAACGGATATTCCTTTCAACCATACGGTGTCCGGAGTCAGCTACCAAAAAGGGAACAAGGATAATAAGAGTTTTTGGTAGATATAGAGCCACAGGAGATATTTTATTTTAACCTTGAGTGTAGTTACTATAAGTTAAAATAAACACTTGTGTCTCCACCATCAGTTGACTCTTTTTCGAAGAAATCGGCCTGCCGAAATGGGCGATTTCTTCTCTTCCATTTTACTCGTTTGAAATAGTAACAAGTAATTATGTCCATAATTCTGAATAATTTTGTATTTTTTAAGACTCAAAATAATACACACACACACACACACACACACACACACACACACACACACACACACACACACACACACACACACACACACACACACACACACACACACACACACACACACACACACACACACACACACACACACAAACTTATATATATATATATATATATATATAAAAGTATAATAAAATAAAATAAGAAATCAAGTGAATAAGTTGTAAGACCTACAAAGTCTAAGAAGAAAGATAATAATAATAATAGTAATAATAATATGCCTTTTTGTTTGCAAGAATTATTCTAGTTTATTGTTTTTGTGAAAGGGGCGGCGTTTTCGATTTTTGTCCGGGGCGGTTAAACTGCTAGAGCCAGCCCTGCCCCCAAGGAACATTGAGGGACTTAAAGGGATGTTTTAGATAAATATTCCCGTTTTTGCACTATTAAACCAGCAGATTTGAAATTTAGTAAGTATGTTCATTTCATGGAGTAGAAATCTACTATAAAAGAGGTTTTGCAAAACTCAGCCCCCAAGGGGCGTTATAGATAATTATCTTTATTTTCAAATTGACTTACAGACGTGAAATTTTTTAAGCATGCTCTTTCATGGAGTAGAATTTTGTTACAAAAGAAGTTTTACGAAAATCAACCTCTAAGAAGCATTATGGAGACTATAAAGGAGCGTTATAGATAAATATTTTAGTTTTTTACTAGTAGACGTGCAGATTTAAAATTTGGTAGGTATATCCCTTTCAGGAGTAGATATCCACAACAAAATGGGTTTTAAAAAAATAACCTCCAAGGGGCATTTCGGAGTTTAAGGGGAGTTATAGTTGAATAATCCCGTGTTTGAATCATGAGACGTAAAAGTTTAAAGATTAGTAGGCACGTTCCTTTTACGAAGTAGAGAACCGCTACAAAAGTGACTTTGCAAAAATTTAACCCCAGGGCCGTTGCGAGGGCTTAAGGGGCGTTGTAGATAAATATTTTAGTTCTTTTTACTAGTAGACGTGCAGATTTAAAATTTGGTAGGTATATCCCTTTCATGGGTAGATATCTACTACAAAATGGGTTTTGAAAAACGAGTTCCAAGGATGGGGTTTTAAGGGCGTAATTACATTTCCGGTGTTTGAATCATGAGACGATAAAGTTTAAGAAGTAGCACGTTCCTTTTATGATAGAGAATGCTACAAAAGGACTTTTGCAAAATTTAACCCAAAGGCAGTTGTAGGGCTAAGGGCGTTGTAGATAAATATTTTGCTTTTACTAGTAGACGTGCAGATTTAAAATTTGGTAGGTATATCCCTTTCAGGAGTAGATATCCACAACAAAATGGGTTTTAAAAAAACGAGTTTCAAGGGGCATTTCGGGGTTTTAAGGGGCGTTATAGTTGAATATTCCGGTGTTTGAATCATGAGACGTAAAAGTTTAAAGATTAGTAGGCACGTTCCTTTTACGGAGTAGAGAACCGCTACAAAAAGGACTTTGCAAAAATTTAACCCCGGGGCCGTTGCGAGGCTTAAGGGGCGTTGTAGATAAATATTCCTGTTTTAACTACTATTAGATCTACATATTTGAAATTTGGTATGCATGTTCCTTTCATAGAGAAGAGATCCACTGCAATAGGGTTTTGCGAAAACCGATTCCCAAAGGGTGTGACCAGATCTTAAAGGTTGTTACAGATAAATTTTCCGTTTTCGAACTGTTAGCTCAACCGACTTTGAAATTTTGTAGGTAAGTTTTTTAAGTTGAATACAGATCCCTAAAACAATTTTACGGAAATTGACTCCTATGAGGGAAGAGTGAGACGTACTTACAAAAAAATCCTTTATTGAACTACTACTTAATATAATTTTAAAAAGATTTGGTATGCAGGTTACTTTTGTAGAATGGAAATCCACTAAGAAAGGATTTTCCGGAAATCGACGTCTACGAAAGAGCGGTGATATTTTGCGGCATACTGTTGAGAAAAAATTCCCTTTTTCGGAACTATTAGATTTTAGCAAGCATGTTTATTTTATTGAGTATAAATCCACTAAAAATGGGTTCTGCAGAAATCCACTTGGGGAAGAGGTTACAAGTGAGTGAATATTAACGTCGCACTGTTCAGATACACGAGGGCTTTTGGCGATGGACCACGTAATTTTGAACCATGATCAAGTGACGAGGACGACACCTGAGCTGGCACCTCTCTCTCCTCCCTACCACACCACACCAACGGGAGAACGTTTCAGCTCTCGACAGATTTAGCGTGCATCGCTGCCCTACACGGCGGGTCTTTTAGTGGTACTGGGCTCGAAATCATGACAAAGCCAGCTACGATCTGATACCTATGCCACTTGGCTACCGCGGCCACAAGAGGTTACAAGAGCGTGAAAGATAATTCTACTTCAATTTTAAAAATTATTATTTTGAAGTTGTCCTTTAGAAATCAAGAATTATAAGAATATTTTTTAATACAATCGAATTATTAATGTGGTAATATATTAATAATTGTATACCTTATCTTGCAATGATTTAGAATCCATCCATTATTTCTATTGATTTTGCTCGTGTTATTTCACAAAAGGAGGTTAGGCTGAAAACATGATTCAACCCCACTTTTATAAATTATTTTATATGATAGCTGTCCTAAGTCAGAATTTCATAACACTGCACATCCATTTTATATTTATAATCCGATTACTCATATGTCTTCATTGTATGATTTTCCTACTGTTATGTGTTTGTCGAATGTTATTTTTATTACTTTTAGAGCTACATATATATATATTCATATAACACAGCTTTTCTCAAACTGTGGGGCGCGCTGGCTATTGAAAAGTCGAAAACAAAAGATTATTTAAAAAATTATTAATTTACTGAAAGTAAGCAAACTATTTCGTGACATAATAAAAAAATAAAATACCCATTTGCACTGACATAAAACACTTATAAATAATTTTATGGTTAACAGTGTACAGAAAAGATCGTACTTCGGAAAGACATATACATACGTCCTGGGCAATTAACGCACTGACTGAGCGAGACGTTTTTTTTCGCCAGTCACCTTTTAAGTGACACTTTAGCACTAAAGTATATTATTATTGATTTCAATACATTGTTATTGTATGGAGGGAGGGTCTGTTGGAAATTGTGATTGAATATTGGGTCACGAATGTTGAAAGTTTGAGAAGCACTAATATAGCATCATGCAATACCGAGCGAAGCGGTCGGAGTAACAGCTAGTATACACATAAATACTATTTTTCTGTATATGTAGACCAAGTATGAATGATCCGTAAATTATTGTTATACTTACATGTATCTTTTATTGAGCAGAGTATCTTATTCCTATACAGAGCTAAGTATAATTATTTAATATGTTTAACCAATGGGATGGTTGAATGTTCTCCTAGAAGTTTTTCGTATTTATAATTGCTGAAACTAAAACTAATCCTGTTGGACTTTTTAAAACTGTAATCTGGAAAGTAGACATAAGTGTAAATGTCTCAACATTTGTTATTCAAGAGCGATAAAGAATTCTCTACTTTTGTGTTCCTTTATTGCCCGTTTGGATCTCCTAAGCTAATCGTACGCAATCATAGCAATGTTACTTTTTAAGTTAATAAAGGGACTTATAAGCCGACAAGTCGCTGAAGCGTAACTACTACACCAACAAAGTTCCCACCACAAAAACAACAACAACAAAAAAGGAAAAGTATTATGGAAAAAGAAAGAGATTTCACACGGTTGACTGAACGCACGAACTTACTTTTACAATGGCCTTGTAAACAAAATTGTTAAGACATTTACACAGACAGAGAAGATTTTTTCTATACACAATATAAAAAACAAGTTTTCTGCACACACACAAAAAACCACACCACTTTTATGTTTTCATTTCCTTAATAAGATAATCAAGACATTTAAATTTACTAAGAAATAAATTTAGTAAACTACTTATTTTGTTTCCAAAGTAAACTAAATTTTAAGGTATCCGACTACGTTCGGAACCGTGATTTTAAAAAAGCGCATAAATGGATAATTTTCATGATACTTAGAGTCACTCAGGTTAGAATACATGCATAAAATTGTTTTAAGGACATTTTGATAAAAAAAAATTATTTAAATACAATATTTTGGCAAAAAAATAACTTAGAATAATCTTTATTCAAAATGTTCTCCTTTTGTAAAAAATGCTTCTATTATAACAATATTTTGCCTGCATTTTCTCAGACCTCTGTACGGGGCTCAACTAAATTTTTTTGAAAAAATTCACATTATTTTCAGGTTACCACCCTTTGGGAAATAATTTATTGGCGTTTTTTTTCTTAAAATTGCTCCCTCTGTTTGTCTTAAAATATGAATAAATCCACTTCTAAGTTATATATTTCAAAAATTTTTAGTTGAGCCTTTGTAAAAGGTTTGGGGCTATGTACAACAAAATATTATTATAATAGAAGCATTTTTCAAAAGGAAAATTTTTAAAAAAAATTATTCTAAGTTAATTTTTTTTCCCAAAAAATTGTATTTAAATAATTTTTTTTTTCAAAATATCCTTAAAACAATTATAACGTTCTAATCTAAATGACATAAATTTTCATGAAAATTTTCCATTTTTCGCTTTAAACGGGTTCCAAGTTTTTCGGAAAACCAAAACGAAGGGGAAAAATGTCTTTGGAATAAAATACCATTGAAAATTGTAATATATAGATATTGTATAAAATGTATGATTTTGTTAGACGTGGAAGGGAGGTTGCGTGTGCGTGGCTGAAACACTTCATTGTTCACAAATTCAAACATGAGTGTATCCACAGATATAAAGTCAAATGAAGAAATAATTTTAAAAAATTAAAAACATTTTTATAAAAAAAAAAAAAAAAAAAGAAATCGATGTCTTAATCACATGTTTTAACAATAGAAAATTTAAAATTCCTTTTTCTTTTACGATTTTTTTTATATATAAAACAAAGGAATATAATGCATGGACTTCACAACAGAATTATACAAAACTGTTTAACTGCAGTTTCGGATGAAAATTGTTAACACAATAGCTAGTTGACTCGAACACTATTGAAAGTTAGTTGCAATACTATAGTTGTATTTAAAATAAAACTAGCAAATCTATATATACTTGGACATAGCTACATCTAGAATCTCTATACATTATACACTATTGGGAATTAATCTTTTGTTTTTCACATTTGTCTTGAAGAGGGAATGCTATCTCGATTGTTGTTCTAGTTTCACCGCAGCCCAAAATTCAGTAATTGCTTTGAAGTGCGACTTAGATAAATACTAAGCCAATCTGCACATATAATTCATTTAATCACTTCTTTAAGTCTCTGGTTCTGATACCAGTACAAGAAAACAGTAAAAGCTAATATAAATTAAATTGCTGACTTGATAAAATATATTCGCTTTGTATGTGATGTATAATTATTTTATACATGATATAATTAATACCGGTATCACTTCATTTTACTGTGTTTCTCAGAAACTTTTCAAACGGGGAAACCATACGACCTTTAAAGTTAATGGCAGAATTTTAGCTTTTAGGTGTACATTGGGAAGTATAAATGAGATCGCAATATTCCCCCTCCCCCTTAACATAAAACAACAACTATATATTTATAGAAGATTTCACATTTGAAAACATTTGTCTCTTGTGGTTGCATATTCATACATCATCACAATCATTAGCAACGCAAATATTGTTAAGAAAGATATTGAGAAATAAAGCGATCAAGAAAGCAAAATAGTATAAGAAAAAAAAAAACTAAAAAGCATTCGAATTCCAAATAAAAATATTATTATTCGAGTTATACCATTACGAAGTTAGTAACCTATTAGGTATTTATTATTCGATAGAGTATTTACTCTTTTCCTTATTAACAGACTTTTCCTTCCTTCTTTATTTTTCCTTAAGAAAATATAGAAACGCATTCTAATTACATTCAGAGAAGAATCGATAATAATTATGTTTATACTAGTATCTATGTTATTAAATATACATACTTTAACATATAGATATACATATAGATATTTTAACAATTAATAATACTTTAATAGAAAAATAGTTTTGTGATATTAGTGATAACACTTTATTTTTTCCTTAACTTAAGGACAATATTTCTTCATCGGAATAGTCTTATCACACACACACACAACTCAAGATTCATTTGAATTTCTTATTTGTAATCACCATATTATTTTTAGAAAAATCAATGCTATTCAAATTTATTCTATCAAATTTATCGAAGTTCTTTTTCTTTTTTTTTCATTATTATAATTCACGTCCTTCAATTGTTGTATTTTTTAATTCATTAATGGCTTTTTAGTATGCAGATATTCTCTATGATATATAATACTTTGTTAAGAGGAGGTTTGGAGCTTAAAATAATATAATGAAACATATTAGGAATTTATGGTAGAATAAATTTCAAATAAAAATTAAGGTATGAAATTGGTTGGATTCTCTCTCTTAAACTTGATATCATAAATTTCACAGTTATACATTTTCTGCTGCGGCTTCTAGTTCGAGTCGTGGCCACGGTAACCGAGTGGTCATGGTCAGCGTTGTCGAGAGAGTCGTGGGTTCGAGTCTTCTACTGGTGTAACAACCTACTAGAGGCTGTTGGTGTTTGGGGGTTCGAGCAAAAATCAGCCTTAGCAAGTTTTAAACTCAAATTTATTTATCCCTTTTTCTTAATCAACACAATTAAAGGTAGGAAATGCACTTAGTAAATAATTAGAAGAGCAATCGCACAGCTTAAGGCTACTAACATATAAATATAATTTACTCCAGTTACTCTTGGAGCACTCTTGGCTTCGACGCTAGAATTCACTGTAAATATCTTTCTTAATTATATGACCTCTGTGGTCGTAAATCTAGTTCACAATTTTAATCACTTTTAATCTACAATTATCAACTATAGACCAACCAATGACTATCCGTCGACTAACATTCCGTACCTAAATGCCATCGCTTAAATAGAACATGAATCTGCATAAATCAAGTCTTCTTCGAGGGAATGTTTTCAACAGAACTTACAGTTAAAAAGAATAATTTTTCCCCAAGTAGATGAATGGAAGGTTCGCTGATAGACCCGTTACAGTGGCACTGATGGTCTGATTCTATGAAATTTTTCGAGGAATGGAAATTTGGAGTCAGTTTCAACCTGGTCACTTGACCGAAGTTAAAAACTGCAAGTCTTTCAAAGTGAAACATTTATGAGCAATATTAATCCAATCCATTCCAAAAAAATTAATCTTTTCTTTCTGATTATGGGTGAGAAATTCTATATATTTGTTCTAAAGGTATTTTCACAAGAATACTTTAATATCATTTCATTTTTGACTTCCATTCTTTGTAGTCAAATAATATTTTTGAGCATTTTGGTTCTGTTTGAACATTTTTCTTAACGCAAATCTTCATTTAAAATTCTAATAAACTTAATAAAATGCGTAGTACTTAATTGTTCTTAAGTTTTATTTAACTGATGTTACAAAATGTATCCCTAATAATTTTATATACATATACGAAATACATATACGAAATTTTTAAATTTCCAGCAGCTCGAAAGATTATGGAAGTATAGATTGATTCTATTGAAGTAGCATTTCGAACCAATAGGAGGGTATTTTTAGGGTTATTTTGAAAAGTAATTGACACTGGGTTTAGTTTGGAAAGTAGCACCCCATCTATACGACACCAATTTTAAGAACTTTGAGCTACGACACATTTAACCGTACATCAGCCTCTTTACACTTTGGGTCACCAGTTGCACGAGAATTTGAGGTCGTGATTATGACCAGCTACTGAGTAAAAGCACAAAAAGTAATTGAGAAACTGCGTGAGCGTATTTCATGTTCCTTGCCCGTTGAATTTCGTGTACTATTGATAACTACGAGAGTGTCATACTATCTTTTTTATGAGAAATTATTTTCCCATACTTATGAAATTAACTCTTAGAATTTCATCAATTGAAATGTAGTTAAATATATACAATTGACAACCTCCTCCTGCCCCTTCCCCCTAAAATAATGTTTGATAGTAATCTTAAATAAATGTTTCTGAACAAAATATGCAGTGCTTCAAAATCCCCGGAATCGAAGAAACAGTTCCATTCACTGCAGGGTTATCTCTGCTGTTGAGGAAAATAATTTATAGATTTAGCAAATATTGTGTTGTTACAAACAATCATGCAATGTGCAACCTTTATGTTGATTATATGAAACTATTTAAGCCTATCTTATATTTACTTAAGAAATATTGTAAAAAAGGTTCTCTGCAAAATCTATAAAGTAACTAATCAAGATTTTCTTTAAGGTATCCGACTACGTTCGGTACCGTGATTTTGCAACAGGGTATAAATGGATAATATTTATGATATTTAGTGTCACTTAGAATAGAAAATGTATATAAAATTGTTTTAAGAATAGCATTACAATAAAAAAATTATTTAAGTACAATATTTTGACAAAAAATGAACATAGAATGAAAAGTTTTCAAAATATTCTCCTTTTGTGAAAAATGCTTCTATTATAATAATATTTTGCTTGTATATAGCTCAGACCTCTGTACAGAGGCTCAACTAGAATTTTTGAAATATATAACTTAGAAGTGGATTTATCCATGTTTTATGACAACCGAGGGGAGAAACTTAAAGAAAAAAACGCCGATCATTATTTCAATTGGTTGTAACTCTGAAAATAATGTGAATCTTTCAAAAATCATAGTTGAGCCTCTGTTCAGAGGTCTGAGCTATATACAGGCAAAATATTATTATAATAGAAGCGTTTTTCACAAAAGGAGAACATTTTGAATAAAGGTTAATCTAAGTTAATTTTTTGCCGAAATATTGTATTCAAATAAATTTTTTTTGGCCTAAATGTCCTTAAAACAATTTTATACATGTATTCTGATCTAAGTGACACTAAATATCATGAAAATTATCCATTTATGCGCTTTTTTAAGATCATGAAAAAAATATGGAAATGTACTGTTAAAACAGCCAGATGAATTGTTACATTATAATAGCTACTTTTAGCCTAATGGAAGAAATCAGTGTTGTTCCATCGAATGAAGTATGAAAAGCAGGGCGAGAGCAGGAACAGGTAAAGAAATATTTTACCCCCTGCACAAAGGTCATACCACGCAGGTGACCGCTTTTAAAGCGCGCCAAGGCCGTCTGAAGAGCTCTGGATCTCCTGCACTGTAGATATAGGCCAGGACTCTAAGCTGCGTACCAGTGGTGAGCAGGAGGTTTTCGCTCTCTACAGTGCAGGAGTTCCAGGGCTCATCAGATGGCCTTGGCGCGCTTTAGAAGCGGTCACCTGCGTGGTATGACCTTTGTGCAGGGGGTAAAGTCTTTCTTTACTTGTCTCTGCTCTCTCCTTGCTTCTGTTCATCTTCTGGACTGCTGGGGCATTTCTCTGGGATAGTTGTTTGGAGATCAAGGTCTGGCTTGTGACATTCTTACGCGGAAAGGTCAAATGGACTTGGTCTAGGCCAGGGGTGCCCAACCAAATGACCTTGCTGGCCATTTCGGAAAAACATTATAATCTCGCGGGCCGCACATAAAAATATGTACATTTATATTAGATTTGGGAACAAAAAAGCATTTATTGGAGTGAAAATTTAAAGTAAAATGAATTATTATTATTGTTTTCATTAGTTTTCATGTTTACAGACATAGATAACATAATAATGTTATATAATATAATAATAAAATGATCAAATAATGTTTAAAATATTACAGTTGCCATTTTCTTGAAAATTACGGAGTTCCTTTTGAATTGATCTTTCGTTACTCATTGTTGAAATTTGATTGTACTGTCATTCTCAAACGATTGAGTATATATTTCCTGAATAATTTTTTTAAATTTTAAAAATCATCTCTGACTGCCTCTTGCTTTTTGGGCACTCCAAACAGAAGAGGAGGGGGAGAAATGAAAGTCGCACACACAGAGAATCATGTACCATCCATTGTAAAGGATATGCATAATGCATTTTGGAATTTATTAAAAAAGTAATTTATTATATTAAAATCAAACGTATATAACTGTTTGATAAAATATAAATCTATTTTAATCTAAAGGACGTTTCTATTATCAAAAAGGATTTATTTTAAATTAAGAACAGTTAACAGGCAAATACATTGTAGATTTATATATATAAATTTCCCCTTAAATAAATTTCAAAATGAAAAAACTTTAAAAACCTGATATTCAATAAAATTTCAAAAAGAGTCGAGTGGGCCGCAACTTACATACTGGTGAGCCACATGCAGCCCGGGGCCGTGTGTTGGACACCCTTGGTCTAGGCTTTCTTGCTCCAAGAGGATTGGAAAAAACAACAAAATGCTCATCTGATAAATAGAAGGTTATAGAATTCTCAGAAGAATCCAAGTGATACTTCCATGGAAAGGAAGAAAATGTGCAATTAGAATTAATATACAAAAGAAGTAGTTATTTGTGTATGAAATTAATATTTAACAATCGGAGTACAATTCGTAGTAACAATCATCGAAAATTTCCCAAAAATGCGTATTCCCTTTACATCGTGAAATTACTCCTATATCAAATTAGTTTCTTTGCGGAGTTACGCATTCTGATAATCAGGCCGACGATATATTATTTTGATAACGCATTAATGTGTTTACTTTCTCAATTGATTTCTTTCCCAAATCACTGCTATTTAAGAAACATATTTTGCAAGAAACCGCATTTTTAACAAAAATTTATATTCTTACCTTTATTATAGTAAATTCACTTGAATAACTCTAAGCTCACTTATAACAAAAAGTTAAAATAAATGGAGGGAGTTAAACATTTTTATAGGTCATTAAGATTATTAAATTACTATTGCACTTTATATAATCTTTCGAAACATTCGAATTGGAATACAATATTTAGAAAAAAAATTAAGCAATATTTTGACCCTTGAAGTTTAATAAAAACAAATATTGAATAGAATCAAAACCACAAAATTTGTGACAAACATTCGAAACAAATTACATTCATTTTTGAAGTCTGATGATAATTCGCTGAAACATGATTAAAAACACATTAAGTGAATGTAAAAACATCCTTTATTTATTTTAATGTCCTCTGAAATATGGGAAATCATAATGCATACATAAGAAGCATAAATTACTTTGTCCTTCAAATGAACTTTCTTCCTGTTCTATAGTTCCCCATTCAAAATAACTTGTAAGAGTTCACATGTGGCTCATTATCAAGAACTTCGTATAGTTAAAAACTTTACAAATTAAATTTTGTGATTTTTCTTACTTGCTGTTACGCGTTGGCTGGTCCTGACAAATATTCTCTTTTGGCCACATTTTGCTCTAAATAACGATAACAAAACTGTGAAAGGAATGATTTTTTTCTTAAATCAAAGGTTTGGAAACAAGATATCGTTTAAGAAGTGAAAACATTGATCACTGAAAAACTTATAAAAGAATTTTATTCACTAAAATTTAAAGAAAAATCTTAAATAAGATGTAAAAAAAAAAGCATATGTTCCTTTAATAAAAAAATGTAAAATAAGAAATTTCTTTAGATTTTAGTTTCTATAATGTATTTTTGTTCCAATCATATATTCTATCATAGAATTCGTAAAAACTTATTGATGCCCTATTCAAATTCACCAGCCGTTATGATTACTTTTTATACAATCGTATTTAAATATTTTATACATTAATATTGCTAGATTACTGGAATCATCTGATCAATGTTGATTTGTTCAGTGTTTCTTTTGACAGTTTAAGACAGTGATTCTCAAATTTTTAATCCCAATATTCAATCATAATTTTCATCGCTTCCCCTCCATCCATACAATAACAATGTATTGAATTCAATGATTCTATACTTTGATGCTAAAGCTACAATAAGACTTTAACCTCTTAAGTGCCACCGGCGTATATAAACGTCTCACTCAGCCAAAGCATTAATTGCCCCGGACGTATATACGTCTTTTCGAAGTACGATCTTTTCTGAAAACTGCTATCCATAAAATTATTCCGAAGGCTTTGAATACAATAAAAAAACCTTGACACAACGATTGTGAAGGATTTCCTTTTTTACTCCTTTTATATCCTCTCCTTCCCCCAACACAACACATACGCACGCCTGCGTAGAAAACGGTGGTATTGGGGAGCGAATGACATATCTTTTAATCAGCAATTAAGGGATTAATTCTAAACCATACAAATTATCAAGATAAATGTTGATTTTTGTATATAACTTTATATATGACAAGCCCATGGCGTCAAAAGTAATTATTAAACTTGTTCTTAACTTAGTATTGCTGAATTAATTATAAAATACATTGTGCAGTGCTGATACATTTATAAGTGTGTTATATCTATGTAAATGTGTATTTATTTATTATTATTTGAAAATGTATTTGGTTTGTTTACTTTCAGTAAATTAATAATTTTTTAAATAATCTTTTATTTTAGACTTTTCAATGTGTTCGCGCCCCCTCGTAGAGTTATCACGCCCCCTAGGGTGCACCCCACAGTTTGAGAAACGCTGACAGTGCTTCTCAAACTTTCAATATTTGCGACCCCAATATTTAATCATAATTTTCATCGCACCCCCCATACAGTAACAATGTATTGAATTCAATAATACTATACTTTGAAGCTAAACCTTCAATACCACTTGAACCTCTCAAATGCCACCGGTGTATATAAACGTCTCGCTCAACCGGGACGTATGTATATGTCTTTCCGAAGTATAATCTTTCCTGAGCACTGTTCGAAGGCTTTGAATGCAATTAAATCACCTTGACACAGTGTTTGCAAAGGATTTACTTATTTCAGAGAATTTCCTTATTTGTTCCTTTTCTACTCCTACTCCCCAATACACCACATACGCTCTCATAAGTATTAAACGGTGATATTGGGGAGTCAATCGCATAATTTTTAATCGGTGTTTAAAAGGAACTGTATAAATTATCAAGATAAGTGCATATAATATTTTGCATATAATTTTATATATCACAAGCCCATGGGGTCACTGGTAATTATTCAACTTGTTCTGAATTTAGTATTGTTAAGTTAATTTTAAAATACATTGCGCAGTACTGATATATTTATAAGTGTATTATAACAGTGTAAATGTGTATTTTATTTTTTATTACGTCAGAATGCATTTTGCTTGTTTACTTTCAGTAAATTAATAATTTCTTAAAATAATCTTTTGTTTTCGAATCTTTAATATGCCTGCGATCTTCTTGTTGGGTTAACACGCCCCCCTCTAAGGAAGCGCGCCCCACAGTTTGAGAAACACTGCTATAAGGTAAAGAAGCATTACAACAGTTTCATTTGAAAATTGAATTAAGTGAAAACTATTGTAATGTACAATAATTTTGTCAAAGACCATAACTAATTAGAAACATAAATTAGTTACGAACCTCTATATCACGAATTTTTCTATACAGCGAACTTTTTCTGCAACCAAGAACATTTCACGATTTTCTTTGTAAAATAACCTCCCAATAGCGAAGCGCATTTTCTATATAACGAATTTTTTTTCTTGTGATCCATTTTTTTTTCTCCCTAATTTTAAAGTATTTCTGGACATTTCGAATTATTCTCTCTTTTCACGCGTTTTAGCAATTTAGTTGTAAAATAATGTATGTTTAAAATTATACTTGTGTACTATAAATTAGAAAATATTCTTAAAATTCATCAATTTTAATATAAAATTATTTTCTTAATGTTGAAAACATTGTTCAACATTCTTTTTTCTTGCTTTCTCTGCAGTTTTCCTTTTTTTTATGGGTAAAATATATAAAAAATAGATAAATATTAATTTACAGAAAAGGTGTGAATATTTTTATATACTTTATAAACAACATAAAAACAAATGAATTTAAAATTTGTTTTATGTGGTTTATAAAGTATATCGAAAGGGGAACCTCTATATCACGAATTTTCCATATAACGAACTTTTTTTCGGGATTTAGCGACTTCGTTAAAAATAGTATTTCAAAGTATAGCATTAATTCGTTTTATTTAAAGAGAAAAGAAATGTGCATAACTAAGAGGTCATTATTTATGGACAACTAGCTGTGAAATTTTAGAAATGGCCAAAACATATTTAGCGATTTTTTTGTTGTTGTTTCGGTCTCTCTTAACTTTGAAAGTTGTTTTTCAACCAATTTAACATTTTTTGAATAAGGAGAATCATTGCCATTATATTTATATATATATATATTATGTGAATATTTAAAATAAATACGTTATGTATATTATATTAAAACGGCGAGTATATTAAATAATAATCAGATTTCCTTTATTTTTCCGTTCTTTCACTGTTTATTTTTATAACATTGGTTAATTTAGTGCAATTTTCGAATTCGAAAATAACGAATTCCTCTCGTTAAATAGGAAGCTAGGTTTATTTTGAGCAACAAAACGGTGAAAAAAGTTGTTTAAAACCCTTTATCTACCGACAGTACATATAAGTACTTTAAAATTACATAGAGTAACCATTTTTACGAATACTCTGACTATATTTAGCAGGAATATTCTTTTAAATCCACTCTTTCAAGATATATGGCAGCACGCGTTCTATGATGAGTATTTTAGCGGGGAAGGTGAATATAGTTCTATAGCAGAAATTCCGTTTTCAGCTGACGGCGTTTACAGCCGATTGAGAAGATTATCATTTTTGTTCCGAAACAGTAGCGCACACAGGAATTTTTCAAGGGGAGGGGTCCGGGGTCGAAAGTTCACCATTCTTGTATCATGCTCCTTTTGATTTTGTCGATTTTCGGGAACAAAACACAGTAAAAACTAATTATAGAATAAATAATTAGCATTAATTAATAAAATTAATCATTAATAACAAATATTTAATTAAATTGTACGTGCTATATACTTAGAATTATAATCAATCGGAAAAAAAATCGAGGGCTTCCGGGTCGGACCCCAGGACCCTCCCCTTGTGTGCGCCACTGTTCCGAAAAAACAGTTAATGTCAAAAGGTAAGTGCCTTATTGTTTTTGTATGTGAATGCAGACCTTAGAAAACGATTTGACTATTTATTTTAAGTGAACACAGTGTATATAATTAATTTTATAGTTGATATCTTTAATTAATTAATTAGCTCTAACGGATTAAATTTTTCAAAGATGAGTAATTTGTTTATGTATATCCCTTAATTTTTAATGTAGTGATTCAAAAAAATATTGCATGAAAAACTGCAGTAAATTATAATGCGGTAGATAAAAAGTTATGCAAATTAAAGGAGCTGAAGAGTTTTGTTTCACTGTTAAAGGAATGTGTGGTCCGCTAGTTACGTTATAAAAATAAAAAAAAAAGAACCTCGCTTGAGGTAGAGATACTAATTGACCCGTTCTGCCGGAGGCACAACTGCCGTCTTACCTGTTGCGACCAGCGACGTCACAGAGGTGTTTCGACCTTCATTGGTCAAACCCTTTAGTCAGCCAATGATGAAACGGTAGACTTATCCGAATGTTTATCTTTAGTGACAGAGTTTCGCACGATACTACGTAGTATCTCCCGTGCCTTTATTTCATCTTCCTTTCCTTATCAGGTGATGCATTTTACGTACTATGATAAAATAAAAAGAGTATCTGTGTTTCTATTTACAAGAGTTAATACAACGTGATTTGAACTCTGTGACAGTCGATGGGAATTACGATAGAATCGAGGTAAGGCATTTTTCATCTAAAACTGTGTGTGTGTTCTGTGTAAGACGCATTGTTTAAAACGTTTTAAAATATACCAATGCAATGGAATAAAATGATAATTTCGGAATATTGCAAGTTTTCAGCACTTTCTAATTGATATTCATTGTTAATTTTAATATATATTACATAATTATTTTATTTATAATACATAAAAACACAATTATTGCTGTATATAATAATTATATTATATTATTTTTTACTATATTTGTTTATAAATATTACTTCATATTATGTTATTTATGTATTGTTATTACCGTAAAATTTGGCGTATAACGCACCCCTTTTACGAAGAAATTTAGAATGCACGTATGTAATGTTTGTATGTTTTGAAGTCATTTATTCGAGGTATTGTGGCAGGCTTTTGAAAAAATAGTATATTTATAGAAATACAACTCCTTAAGCTCATAAGAAATGTCATTTTAATTAAATAAACAGTATTTTTTTTTTTATATATGTGGAAAGTATTTTGATATATGTTTGATATATGTAGAAGTCTAATTTTTTTATCTATGTTCATCTTTTATCATTTTTCAAGCTCTTATTTTTATACCCGGCGTATAACGCGCACCCGCAAATTTCGACATCATTTTTTGTGTTAAAAGTGCACGTTATACACAGGATTTTATTACATATTATGAGTATTATAAATATTTATTATTATATTACATTATAATTATTATTCTTTTTTTATAATTACTCTTAAATTATATGACTATTCTAAAAAATAATTGCCATTAAATTATATTATACACGATTAGTACTATATATAATAATTACTATTATATTGCATTATATGAATATTATCTATAATAATTACTATTAAATTATACTATACGATTATTATTATTACAGTAAAATTAGGCCTATAAAGCTCATTTTTAACGCAAAAAATAGCATCGAAATTTACGGGTAAGCGTTATACACCGGGTATAAAAATGAGATCTTTAAAAATAAAGAAACGATGCACATAGAAAAAAAATTTAGACATTTACATAGATCGCAATAATGTTCACATTAAAGCAATAGCATTTGTTGTGAATTTAAAAAGTGGGGGGTTAAAGTTATAGAACTATATACTATTTTTTTCTAAAGCTTGAAACCATACGTCGAATAAATGACTTCAAAACGTAAGAGTATAGAGAACAACATTTCAGGTTTTTCGTACAAAGGGGAGGGGAGTGCGGCGAATATACTTATACGGTGAAGAAATTTAAAAATTAAAAATTGTAGCAGAAAGTATAGGTGCGCGTTATTCACCGGATTTTGCATTATACATTACATAATGCTATTATTAGTATATATAATTTTTATTATATTATATTGATGTCCATTAATGATTGAATTTTGATATTTTCAATCTATTCCTATACCTTTCATTTGAAATATATTTCGAAACAGTTCTTAACACTTATTTTCCTGACGATTTGTTCCCGCTAAGCCGCTATCTTGGATTCCATATCATACGACAATAATCACCGTTCGGGGAGATTAAGGTATCCGACTACGTTCGGAGCCGTGATTTTGCAAAAGCGCATAAATCGATAATTTTTATGATATTTAGTGTCACTTAGATTAGAATACATGTATAAAATTGTTTTAAGGACATTTTGACAAAAAAAATTGTTTTAATACAATATTTTGGCAAAAAAATTAACTTAGAATAACCTTTTTCAAAATGTTCTCGTTTTGTGAAAAATGCTTCTATTATAATAATATTTTGTCTGTATATAGCTCAGACCTTTCTTCAGAGGCTCAACAATGTGATTTTTGAAAAATTCACATTATTTTCAGAGTTACAACCATTTGAAATAATTATCGGCTTTTTTTTTCTTAAAATTTCTCCCCTCTGTTGTGGTAAAACATGGATAAACACACTTCTAAGTTGAATATTTCAAAAATTCTAGTTGAGCCTCTGTACAGAGGTCTGAGCTCAGCAAAATATTATTTTAATAGAAGCATTTTTCACAAAAGAAAAATATTTTGAAAATGGATCATTTTATGTTCATTTTTTGTCAAAATATTGTACTTAAATAATTTTTTATTGTAATACTATTTTTAAAACAATTTTATATACATTTTCTAATCTAAGTGACACTAAATATCATAAATATTATCCATTTATACGCTTTTGCAAAATCAGGGTTCCGAACGTAGTCGGATACCTTAAGTTTTTTAAAATATTTCTATTAATTTGTAAATTATTACACCTTAGAAGAGAAAAACACCTATCGCTTATATTTCCTAAATAAGTATTTATCATTTTAATCCATTGTATTGGTTTATTTTAAAACGTTTTAAACAATATTTTTTAAGGTATCCGACTACGTTCGGAACCGTGATTTTGCAAAAGCGTATAAATGGATAATATTTATGATATTTAGTGTCACTTAGATTAGAAAATCTATATAAAATTGTTTTAAGAATACTATTACAATAAAAAAAATTATTTAAGTACTATATTTTGACAAAAAAAATGAACATAGAATGACCCATTTTCAAAATATTCTCCTTTTGTAACAAATGCTTCTATTATAATAATATTTTGCCTGTATATAACTCAGATTTCTGTACAGAGGCTCAACTAGAATTTTTGAAATATATAGCTTAGAAGTGGGTTTTTCCATGTTTTAGGACAACAGAGGGGAGAAATTTTAAGAAAAAAACGCCGATAATTGTTTCAATTGGTTGTAACTCTGAAAGTAATGTGAATTTTTCAAAAATTATAGTTGAGCCTCTGTACAGAGGTCTGAGCTATACACAGGCAAAATATTATTATAATAAAATCATTTTTCAAAGAAGAACATTTTGAAAAAAGGTTATTCTAAGTTAATTTTTTGCCGAAATATTGTATTTAAATAATTTTTTTTTATCAAAATGTCCTTAAAACAATTTTATACATGTATTCTAATTTACGTGACACTAAATATCATGAAATTTATTATCCATTTATGCGCTTTTTTTTAAAATCACAGTTCCAAACGTAGTCGGATACCTTAAATAACAATTAAATGTTTTAATTTATACTCAAAATTTTCCATCAAATGTTATTTTGTCATCAAACTTATCGATGAAAAATCCATATAGAATCAAGTATATGTATAGTTATATACGTTTTTTTTGGGGTCTTACAAAGTAATGGAATTTCCCTTTATGAATTTTCTGGTATATTACAGTAAATTATCATTGAATCTCTTTAAACTTTGGTTTGGAGAAATATAATTCCTTTCAAATATATTATCTGCTACTTTTTTTTGTTTTTCTTACCTTGGACAGCTTCCCGTTCTTCTATATTGCGAATTTATATAAAAACTTGCAATTCCGTATTTTATTGCATGTTCTACATTTTATGTTTTACTGTAAAGTGATTTATTGCAATTGTTTCTTTTCTTCTAATTTTCGTAGCTCTTTATCGAGAAAATTTAATTAAAACAATGCTTTACTTGCTTTTTTTGTAGAACTAGAAATTCAATGAAGCAAACAAAAAGAAAACTTGATTGTTAAAACAAAAACAAAACGGAAATAAAATTAAAACTGTGCATGTATAAATAATACTCAATACTTAAAATCGTCGAAGTTATAAATATTAAGATAAATTAACATCAGGTACAATTTATTATTATTTCGGAATAATAGCTTATATCTTCAAATGATTTTTTCCACGAGATTCGGAATTGATATTTCAATGGACGAACTAAAACGAAGTCGCCTATTCTCTCGCGGAGCTATCAGAAATCAACAGAAAGAAAATTCGGTATTGTTTTGTATTTATAATAAATAAATCATGTTTTTCCATTTTAGGAATCCTTCGAGTAAGATGAACTATCATACGTTTTACATGTATTGAAATTATTTTAAAAATAAAAATTATCCACAATTATTTATTTTAAAAGGCTTGATATCCCTGAATTTGACTTAGATCCTTTTGTTTATTAATAGAATTATTCCTGCTGTTGGAACTGCAAAAGTGCAACAATATATATATATATATATATATATATATATATATATAAACGAAACTCAGTAGCGCAAAAACTCATAAAGGCCAAGGGCTACTGTGCCCATCTCAGCATACGTGACCTTTGGGCGCTGAGGTGCATGAGCAGATTAGCATTAGATGTCCTAAACAGGTGGTCAGTCCGAAGCGAAATCCCCAGTGTTTAGTCTCCAAGCAAGATTTGTACTCATTTATCCACCCACTGAAGGAATGAAAGGCAGAATCGATCTTGCCCAGCCCGAGGATAGAGCCCCAGACTTGTGATCTGGAAGCGCGATACGTTACTCCTAGACCACTGGGCTTCATACATATATAATAATAATAAAATAAAATAATAAGAGACAAAATTGTACTTCCTACAAGGCTAAAAAAGAAAGAAATTGGATTTTAAGAAACATACCAAGGAAAAAAAATGGTGCGAAAGAATATTGTACTAAAATTGGATAAAAACAGACAGGAAACAGAGGTAGAGCTATTAAAACTGAATATGCCAAAAGAGTCTTTGGACTAAAAGGAAGACTTATTATGATTTCTAAAGCTGTAGTGAAATAGGCCAGCGATTTAGGGTTAAGCAATACTTTATGGTTTCACCTGTTCCCTGTGCAGAAGAAATTTTCGAAGAAATAGAGTCATGTTGAAATGTTAGGCCAATATCTTTCACACGAGGATAGAACACGACAGTAAAATAAAATGAAAGTATGAGTGGTGAAAATAAAAAGTTATTTCTTAAAGAGATGAATATTAAGAAAATAGTTTTTATATAGAAAAAACCAAGATAAAAACTTACATGTAAATATGCTAAGCTTTAAGATATATAAAGACAAAGCATCTTAGTCGGAAAACCCGCGCAAAATGAGTTGCTGGAGTTGAAGTGTTAACGCATAGAACAAAATAGTAGGCGCCACCTCGATAGTTTTTTTGTAATTAAATTAAGCATACGTTATCTTAATAATTACTATAAGCTGTACAAAGAATAAAAAAAGTTAAAACAACATAGAAATATGTTTAAAAATGAATCTACTTAGATAGTTGTAATCCAAGCAATTTTTGCAGAATTTTTTGTAATTACCATCTCTTAATTCATTATCAGTAACTAAATCATTGTTTCTTTTGCTGTTGAAGAGCTTCTAGAAAGTGAGGATATTTGCAAAATGGAATAACCAATATGCTTCAGTGATTTCAGTACTATCGAACATATGTAGGATGCCTTGGAGAGATGCCTGGCAGCAAGTTCGTATCCTCGAGAGATCATCAGACAGTTGAAATAGATGCTTCTTGAAGAGTGGCACCTCTTGCCTCAAGAACTTTTGGATAGTTTTTTTTATGAAGAATGTTAACATACGGTGTCCCTCAATCATTGTAGTTAGGGGAGATCATTTCCTTTATTAAGGGACTTTGATTTGCTGTTCTTCCTTATGGCCAGACATTGCTTTTTACAACGCCACTGTCAGTGAAATATTTTTTTTGCTTTATTCCATAATTTATGCACAAAGTTAATTTCTTGGCTACTATGCTTTCATCATCCTTTCAGTTCTACACTGTAGTGTAAATTTCACTTCCCCCAGTTGATGTTTTTCAATTCCTACTATTAGCTCGCACTGTCTATATATATTTATTTATTTATATATTTGTATATTTATTTATTTATCTTGGTGGAATTTTCAATCGTTAATAAAATACATTTTAAAGCGCTGAATTGAGTTGAAACTTTATATACAGGATCATTTTGGATGACAATACAATATAATTTAATTATAATTAATAAAAATTAATTGATTTAAACTAATTCTTTAAAGAATTACAAATACACAGTCACGTTGGCGACTTAGCGACCCTTTTGGCGAATTGTGTCAAAACTTGAAAAGGTTTTTTTCTCACGTGTTAAAGCATTCAGTTGGACTGAAATTAAAAGGACAGTACGATACTTTAATGATAATTAAAAAAAACTAATTACAATTTAATGTTGTGATTCTGTCCTATGTATATACATATTTATATTAATTGTAACTATTTAATAAAAAGTAGCTAAAATAAAATTTTTCGTTGTTGATCTAAGTAGGAATTGACTGAAAAACTATTTTTTCATATTACTTGTTTGGAATTACTCCACAACCTGAAAAATTGCTGTATTTTGCTCAATAATGTAAAGGGTAAACTTGGTAAACATTGGTACATTTAAGCAAATACCCATACTACTTGCAATGACTATGAGTTGGTGCAATCAACATTGCGGCTTTGGTAAGACCCAAGTGTCATGGCGATTGTGGGATTTGTTTGTGTTGTTGTGAGGTTGAAACAGAAACGCACAAGCATACCATTTCTAATGTAAGTACAACTATCTGATACTTCAAATTGAGGTTGTTGTTATATTTTAGTTACCTTACTTTAGATTTAACGCCCAAATTAATTAATTTTACTTAAAACCTATAAATGGCTGCAATCTTATGTGGGTGAAGTATCCTTTGGCGGGAACTTTTGGTTTCGTTCTGTCTTTCTTCGACAGCAGTAATGCCAACTGTTGAACAATGTCACTAGATCAATTATTGACAGCAAAATTAAGGGTAATATGGGCAGTACCAAAATTTGATGCTTTCCAAACCTGCTTCTGACCATCCTCTCATCCTACACGTCCATTGAGTTCATCTTCCCGCCATAAATTTCTTCCTTATAATAACTTAGGCCAAATTACAGCAGCACATGGCTTATCCATTGTCATTACTGAATTCTCGCAGTCAGCAGCAGCATTTTTGGAATAGCTGAGTCCAATGTTACAATTGCTAATTGATTAAAATATATACAAAATCGCAACCCATTTTTATTCAACTTTTCTAAATGCGTATTTAAAAGATTTATTTGGTTCATCGCTGTTTTAAAATTTCCCAAGAAAGTGTAGTGAATTTTAATGCCTGTTTAGCTCCAAAGGGGGTTTTGGTGACGGACCTCTTTTTTGTGGTAAAGGGGAAACCCCAAGGCAACCCATTAAAAAACGGGAGGATTTTTGGGCCCGGACGTTTATCTCGCCCCCTGGCAAAATTAACCCCGAAAAAAGATTGAGTCCATGCGAGTTTTTGGTCCTTTTCCTCTAACGATTAGAAAAGCGCAAAAATTAAGTGGGTGAACACCCAAAAGGTTCTTTTTGTTCTACTTTGCCCAAATAAAACCACTTAGACAAACTAACCTTCCAAAAAACTATCGGGTTTTTTGAGGTTGGGGGGCATTAACCGAATTCAAAGAAACTTTAAAAGCCGATTCGCCCAAGGGCGAAAACGTCGAGTGTTGTGTCCTAGCCAATAAAGGTCTTCCTCTCGCCCGAAAAATCTCTGATTGGCTAATTTAAACATTCTGTCCTCTTTTGCTATCACCCAAAATTAAAAGAAAAAAAAAAACCAAAATAAATAAATAAATAAAACGATATATCTATGTTTAGTAAAACTTACAGTCTCTCTGCAAAATCTTATATCTTGTTATGCTTGCCAGCAAAAAAGTAAAAACTGAAGGAGAAAGATCTTGAACCTTTTGTTGAGTTTCAATGTCCAGTTGAAATCATCCCAAAAATTCAAATCGATAGAAAAAAAACATGAAACGCCAATTTTTTTCAGTTTTCCCAATGGGGTTGATCTTAAATTTTTATTCCCCATCGGAAAATTTTTGGGAATATTTATTGTCAGGGAACGAGTCAAGGTTGAGTCCAAAGTACGAGTCTTGACCCTCACCTTGGGAAGGCTCTGGTATCAGCCAAGTTCTTAGTGGGAGGAGCTTTGGATGACGTCAGAATGACTTCGATCTTAATTTAGGGATTGAGTTTTAAAGAAGTCTTTCTTTTCAAAATAATCTAGGCTGCATTTAAGACGAAAATTTGGAAAAAGGCAACAGCTATAAAAACTTAAGTTCCGATCACTGGTTCTAATATGACTGGGACAATAGTCGGTAAGGATTCTTTAATATTTTGAGGTAATTTCATATGTTTGAAAAAAGACTGCCAGGAAGCTCTCAGCTCAATAGTTTAAAATATACTATAATACTTAAAAATAAATTTTTATCTGTAGTGAATATGGGAAACAAAGTTTATCATTTATTTGAATTGCGCTTGAAAGAATTCGTTCTTTCGAAAGACACATTTTCACACTTTTGATAGAGGGTTGTAAATGTATTTTATATTTGATGTTTCTATGCGCATAAGGTTTTGCAATGAAATTCTGATATTTATAGACTTGATGAAAAATTTCCAATTTGGTATTATGTGTACAGTGTTAGAATTTAAATTAACAATGCTCGAATTTCAGTAAATTATAAGATTAATAATGCCATCTTCTCGTTAACTGATTTTTTTTGGATTGTTTATCCAAGCTTATGACTGTTTTACGAATAATAGAGTTTTCTACTCCGAAGGCTTTTAAAAGATAAACTTTAATTACAAGTATTTTAAACAGTAATTATATAGGTTTTGTTTTTCACTTGTAATTTCTTTCAAATTAAATGGTAAATAACACAAATAACCATCGCAATATTGTTTTGCTAGAGGTTGTTACTTTTTATTTCATTAATACACACTGTTGGAATGTTTAGTATACTTTAATTGTAAATATCCTTTTCTCTAACCGTGACTATCTTCAACTTCCAAAATCTTCTTAATATATAGCAATGAAAGTTTTTTAATCTTGGTTCAAATAATGTACAAAAAAAATTGCTATTCACAATTAAGCTTTTATTTTTGATAGTAGCTGCTCTTTTGCGTTCAGGGATTTTTCGTGAAAATCTGTTGCTTTTCCACATTTCTGGTTATATTTACGGAGGTATATAAACATTGAATCTTGCAAAGTGTTGACTGAATATGGATTTTGTCAAAAATCAAATACTGTTATAAATAAGTGAATAGCTAGAGAAGATCTTTTGATCGATTATTCTAAATTTTGGTGCTTTAAAATGGTTTAACAAATGCATCGATTTATTCAATTTCTATTTTAATCTCCAAGTTTACTTATATGTAAAATGTGTCGTTCGTGGAGCGGGAGAAATGCACGCTAAACCTGTCTGGGTTCGCTCTTCGTGGGAATGGGGTTTCCAATTCTTCATTGAACGGGGTTCAGAATTACCCTTATTGTTGCACCTGAGAGTGAAGTTGATAAACAATTGAACAATCAATTTTTATCTTTAACAGATTGCGGATTTTTGATAAAAGAAAAGAAAAACCCGGTTTATTGCAATCTTTTATGCAAAATATATAATAAAAGAAGAATTTTAAACTTTAAGAACATTTTAAAATATTTAGAAATCTACACACACACAAAAAAAACTCATTCGCGTTTTTTAAGAATTTCTTTTTAAAATTCTTCATTTTTCAGTCTCAATAAAACTCTTCAAGCTCTATGGCGCACGGGTGTAAAAATGAAAAATAGTTTCCTGACTGCAAACGTAGCTCTCTCGTCAAAAAAATTTTTTTTCCTCTTCCAGTAAATTGTCTGAAAACTATATAAGGAATAGCCACAATATAAGTGGTTGAACAACTTGAACGTGATGTACTTTAGATTTTTTTTTCTTTATGCTAATAGATCACTTTAATCATTGTACTTTTACCAAAATGACTTGGAAGCTTCTAATGAGCTTTGAATTATCTTTTCATTAAAAAAGTTGTGCTGTAGAGACTGTTGTACAGCAGAGATTGAATTCATAGTGCTAATTTGATATCGGGGTGCTACGCGCCAAGTTGTTTATGTTTGCCAAGATGGGCGATAACATTACATGACCTTGATACTTATGTCTGGCAATGTGGTTGCCATGGGGATAACATATATTAGACTTAATTTATATTGTTTTTTCCCCGCGGTAACCCTATTATTTTTAGACGACTTTAATTCGATTTCGTAGAAAATTTAACCTTTTCATTCCATTTGTTCTTCAAGACAGCTGCTTTAGTCTTCTGTTGTATTTTGTGTGCTATTTTCGAAATGGATGTTTCTAATTTCATTGAGTACCAGGATATTTTTTTAAAAAAACTTTTACTGTGCTTTATTAAAAAAACTGTGCTTTTAAACCTTATTTTAGTTTTTAATAATGCATTTTTAAAAGTTTCTTGTTCAATGCAATTCATTACAGGAACTCAGTTTTTGGAATATTGCAAGTTATCACAGCACTTTTAAATTTATATTCATTACTAATTTTAATATAATTTATGTAATCATTTTATTCATAATATAATATAAAAATACAAATATTATACGTAACACTTACGTGATATTCTTTATCTTTTTATATTTATTTATAAATATTATTTATGTAATTTATTAATTATTGTTATTCATTTATAATTTTTATGAGTATTATCATAAATATAGTAATTATATTACACTATGATTATTATTTTTTACAATTACTATTAAATTATATTATAATATTATTATATATTATTAAATTATTATATGATTATTATATTTAAGAATTACTATTACTTTATATACGATTATAATTATATATTACATATTATTATTAGTAAATATACTTTTTATTATATTATACTATATTGATATGTATTATTGATTGATCTTGGTTATGTTCAATCTGTTCCTATATTCTTCAATTGAAATATATTTCAATGTATTTCAAAATAGTTCTTTAAAATTATTTTCCTGACGATTTGTTACCTCTAGGCGGCCATATTGAATTCCAATCCAGCGCTGCTTGGCGCGTAGCACCCCGATATCAAATTAGCTCGAAGCAAATAACCTCCACGAGCAGTTGTATCTTATTTTTGATAATTTTCTCCTCAATTAGGCCTCCTTAATATTCAGTGGGAAAAATAAATAGATCCGCCCTAATTGAAGGTTCGATCAATTTTTTATGTGTTTTTTCAACTACTAAACCTTGAGATCTGTTTACTTGTATTTTTCTTTTATTTCAAAGGTCGCGTGAAAAGGATCATTAGATTCTTATTTATCTAATCACTATATTCCACCCTTGGAGAATGTTCATTGCTTGAAAATAAACCTTTTAATCTATATAAATTAGGGAGTATCGCGCGCGTCATTAATGTTTGAAATTGCAAGATCCCCCTACCACAAGGTTGCTCTTCAGAAATAATTTTCGTGCTGCGAAAATTTTTAAAGTTCCGAACCTTATTTTTGAAGCAAGTTAAAACGGCAGAAAGGGGGAGGTGGAACATATAAATTAGCATATTGAAATAATTAGAAATATATTTCTTAGGTCGGAAATATATAATATACACTACAGATTTTGAAATAAAAGCAACAAAATCCTCATAGCATTGTTCTTTCTGTTCTTTTTTGAATCGTCACAATTCAATCCGGCACTTTCAAATGCTTTTTGATTAAGGGAACGAGTTTAAAATCCTTGCTTGCTCTTAAGTCATGACAAGACCCAGCCTTGAACAGAAACTAATGCACGTTGAATTAGTTGAGGCTCAAAGTCCCCGCGCGCCGGCGTGGTTGGTCAACTCAAGTGTTGTCCTTGTCACGTGACCAAAGTTCAAAATTGCGAATGGCAGTAAATTAACGAATATTTGAAACTTTGCATTAGCGATATTAAAAAATATTTTATGAATTGGCAATATCTACTAAATTTAATTTGTTTCGTTTATTCAATTAGCTCTTCAACAAAAATGAAATTTGAATTAAAGTGATCAAATACTTTGAATGGGAATTCATTTTCTTTAAAGACTATTTAAATGACTGGATGTAAACCACAAGGGAACAACAACAAAAAGTTACCGCATAATGGTAATTCAACAAATGTAAAGCGATTAAGGAAGTAAGCCTCGAATATTATTTATTCCAATGTGTTTGTGGGGCCGTGGTTGCCTAGTAGTTATAGTCACGAAATTGTGGTTGGAGTTTCGCAGATTCGAGGCCGCGGTAGCCGAGTGGTATAGGTATCGGATCGTGGCTTGCCTTGTCACGAGTTCGAGCCCAGTACCACTAAAGACCCGCCGTGTAGGGCAGCGATGCACGTTAAATCTGTCGAGAGCTGAAACGTCCTCCCGTTGGTGTGGTGTGGTAGTTGAGAGAGGTGCCTAACTCAGGTGTCGTCCACATCACTTGACCATGGTTCAAAATTACGTGGTCCGTCGCCAAAAGTCCTCGTTTAGCTGAACAGTGCGACGTTAATATTCAATCAATCATTCGCAGATTCGAGTCCTGGTACCACTAAAGACCAGCCTTGTAAAGAGGGGGCCGATGCACGTTAAATCTGTCGAGGATCAAAGTCCTTTCGTTGGCGTGGTAATTTGCAGAGAGGTTGTCTTTATCACTTGACCGTTGTCCGTCACCAATAGCCTTCATATAGATTTAGTGCAGTGATTCCCAAAGTGGTCCCTACGGACCCCCAGGAGTCAACGATACTATTCAGGGGGTCTGCGCAAGGTTTAATATAAAATATAAAAAAAATTTTGATCCATTTTTTTTTATTTTTATGTAAATTTAAATAAATAATAATTCACTTGGATATATTACAGACTGGGTGTTGAACCCTTTTGCGCGTGGACTAACTCAGATCCCAAACACAGATGAATCCATACTAATACAGGAACATCTTATTGAAATGTCCACAAATGTGAGGACTTGAACCAATGTTTGAACAAGGATACCCCAAATTCTGGTTATAAAAACAGATCCCAATTTTATATTCTGCATTAAAGTTCTATTCTACAAAGTTGTTGACTACTTTTCCGTCTTTCTATTTGGTAGTACGGGGATTCAGTGCCGTAAAAACCTCCCGACACACACCCACACAAAAAAGAAACCGACTAAAAACTAGTGCTCGTGGGAGATATGTGGTTGCTACTCACACAAACACACACATTGAGACGGGCATAAATACACTCGTAACATCTCATAGAGTGCATCCAAGTCGTTATTTTTTTTTTATTTTAAACAAAAGTATTCTTTCAATACATAATTCTTCAATTTTTTAAAATTTATTTTTATCCTATACAATTATGTAGCTTTTTCACTTGGGGTCTCTGGGAAAGTTTTGACTATAAAAAGGAATCCTGTGGGGGGTGGGGAGTTTTGACTATAAAAGGAATCCTTGGGGGTAGTTTTGACTGTAAAAGGAATCTGGGGTGAGTTTTGACTGTAAAAAGGAATCCTTGGGGTGAGTTTTGACTGTAAAAGGAATCCTTGGGGGTGAGTTTTGACTGTAAAAGGGATCCTTGGGGGTGAGTTTTGACTGTAAAAGGGATCCTTGGGGGTGAGTTTTGACTGTAAAAGGGATCCTTGGGGGTGGGAGTTTTGACTGTAAAAGAATCCTTGAGGGAAAGTTTTGACTGTAAAAGGAATCCTTGGAGGGAAAGTTTTGACTGTAAAAAGGAACCCTCGGGAGAAAGTTTTGACTGTAAAAAGGGTTCATGGATTAAAGTTTGGGAACCACTACTTTTGTGCTACTTTAATGTAACTCACTCAAATGTTTGT
Source organism: Trichonephila inaurata madagascariensis (assembly GCA_019973955.1). Taxonomy (NCBI): domain Eukaryota; kingdom Metazoa; phylum Arthropoda; class Arachnida; order Araneae; family Nephilidae; genus Trichonephila; species Trichonephila inaurata. The sequence continues at coordinate 147,534 of BMAV01009606.1, read as the reverse complement.
GTATTGTGTATTACTACTGATTTTTTTTTATCTCGAACTTCTGTGGTCGTCATAGTTACCAATTGGTGTTGAGTCCACTGAAGATCTTCATTGGAGAAGGGTGGAAACTTTTGACTTTTACGTGATGTGTGGGTGTCTTGATGACTGACGTTTAAAGTTGCAATGTTGCTTCTTAGTGAGACGATAATAAAGAGTCCATCAATACACAACTTTTATGAAGGCTCTTTAAAGAGGCACTAAAATTGATCTCTCTGTCACAGTAGCAAACCAAAATTCAATTCATAGTGATGGTACAAATCAATCCCATGAGTATTCCTGTTAAGTCTTTCATGCCTGGTGGTACATATGTTGTACCACCAATTCTTATTAGTTTATTGTGAGGTGGTGTATAAAATGTACCACTTGTTTGAATGCCTCAGAAATTGATGCTAGATGGTACATTCTCTGAACCACAGAGGTCAACTCCTAGTAGTTACTGAAGTTTCCAACAGGTGTCAGCTCATTGTATGCAATGGGTTTAGGCAGTAGTTCATTCTTTAATCGGCTGTGAATTTGTTGAATGGTATTTTTTGGAAGTGACTGTGTTGTGTATGTTTAAGTGTAAATGAAAGTATCAATCGGGTAAGTACATATACTATGTAACTAAATAAGTCAATATTACAATAATTAGAACCTTGCATGTGCATTGCTAGTATGAAAATATGAGGGTCCAAAAAAAAAAAAATGTACCACCACGCTTTTGAAGGCCATCTTTACAAATGCAAAATGCATTCTGCTTATTTTTTCGCAATGATGGATACGTTTATTGTGCCGGATGGATTCGTTGTTACATTTTAATAATGGAATTTTTTAATGTTATCTATTAAATAAATAGAGTATGTACAAATGTCCTAAATGAACTATAGCTCCTGTTCAGGAAAAATAAATACAGCTAATACATTTCTTATATATGTTGACTAAATAAAAACTAGGTAAAATAAAATGTATAGAATAGAATATTTAAAATGAACTAATATTAGGTAAATTAGAACTAAACTAAAATTAAACTTACTACATTAGATTAGAAAAACTGAAAATGTTTTAATATATAATGAATAATAACATAAGATGAAGTGTATTTATTTTCCATCTAAAATAACTAGCTAAAACTACCATTGTGCCAAGGAAGAAAAAGAATCATGTTTCCAGAACTATCATGCTGCTTGTGTGAAGCCTGGTGATACAAAATATGTATCATCTATTTTTAAAACTTTGGACACCCTATATTTGAAAAATAATATTATTATTTATCTGCTTTTGTTCAATAATCAGTTTTGTGAGGTCTATCTATAATATTTGTAATTATTTCCCTCTATTGCCTTATTTTTGTCAAAAATTGAGCACATGAAAGAGATAAAGAGTATTTTTTTTCTCTACGTAGAATTGTGGCGGGAGGTTATGCGCTACGCTTTTCCTGTCAGTTCATTGGATTGCAAGCTGATAATTTGATGGGGAAAACGTATCGGATCTCCGATAATTTGTGGCGTGAGGGAGTCCAAGTATTAAAAGCTCACGTTTTTTGATATACGAGGTATAAAGTTCATTCATGACTATATTTATCATCCGATTAAAAAAGTTGCTTTTTTTTAGCTCTAAAGCGTTTCATTGATAACGGATTGACGAAAAGATGCATGTTTTTGGAACACTAGTTTATCTCTAGAATGTAGCCTTGAACTTATTTTTTTGCATAAATTCATTTTTTACATATGTAAATTCAATACGTATGTGTTTTTTTTTATTTTTTGAAAAACATTGGAATAATTAACCCCTATAAATTTTTATCCTTTTAAGGAAAATACATTTTTTGGGATATTGGGGCCCTCTAATACAAAAAGCATTTTATTCACTGCGATTTAATATTTCGAGAAGTTACCATACATAATTTTAGGCATAACGTAACGGCCCTTTTTAATTACTGCTTTTTAAAAAAATTTTAAAAAGGGGAAAAAAAGGTTTTGCGTAAACGTTTTAAGTTTGTGCTTTGAAAACTTCGGATTAGTTCAAAACGACTTGATTCAATTTAGATTGTTTAAACAAAAAAAAAATTTTATTGGGGAAAGATTGAATGTTTAAATTTTATTTTTTGTTTTTTACTTTTCGATCCCTAATTTATACAACTTTTGTCGAGAGAATAAAATTCTCCAGTCGATAAGTCAAGGACGGGGGTCGAAAAAAATCTTGAAAGGTGCGGTTGCTTGTAAATTGGATTTTGTATGTGGTAATAAAAGGTCCAATGGCCGAGTGGTAGCGTATCACGCTTCCAACACCAAATTTCAGGGTCTATGCTCCGGTTGGACAAAAAAATTTTGTCTGCAGTGGGTCGTAAATGAGTCCGAGTTTGCTTGGGGACCGCGGGGGCTCCTTCGCTGACCATCGATCGGGACATCTGCCCAAAAACCCCCAGTGCCCAATGGTCACGACACTGAATGGGCCTGTAGGTTTTCCCCCGGGGGGTTTGGGGCCCGAGTTTGAGTTTGAGTTTGGTAAAATGAAAGACTAGTTCAGAGGTACGACTTCCGATTGGTCACGGTGGCCGCGGTAGCCGAGTGGTATAGAAATCGGATCGTGGCTTGCCTTGTCACGAGTTCGAGCGCCAGTACCACTAAAGACCCGCCGTGTAGGGCAGCGATGCACGTTAAATCTGTCGAGAGCTGAAACGTCCTCCCGTTGGTGTGGTGTGGTAGTAAGGAGAGGGGGTGCCAGCTCAGGTGTCGTCCACGTCACTTGACCATGGTTCAAAATTACGTGGTCCGTCGCCAAAAGCCCTCGTCTAGCTTAACAGTGCAACGTTAATATTCAATCAATCAATTAATCCGATTGGTCTCGAACTCATGATAGGTGAGTTCGAGTCTGGAAGATCCACCGCGTGAAGAGGGATGGATGTATGTTAAATCTGTCTTGGCAAAGTCCTTACGTTGACATGGTGAAGAAATTTGGAGAGGAGATGCCTCTCAGAGATATCATCCTCGCGTCATTTGACCGAGGTTCAAAATTAAGAGGTCCGTCATCATTGACCCTCGCGTTGCTTTTGAACAGGATGTTAATAAACAAAATCAAATAGTCTTCTAAATGTGACTTAAGGTTTCAAAATCTGCCCACAACAGCTCTCATTTCGTAACTCAAGAACTATATTGAATTAAAAGGAAATAAGTAATTTCTCTCGTATTAAATTTATATGGAACAAGCTCCTTCAGAAATATTTCATTAATAACTAAATTAAAAAAATACCGTGATTCGCGGAAATTATTTAAAAAAATTACGTTCAAAACTTGATGGAAAAAGAGCTTCTCAAGCCAGAAATTCAGAACGGACTAATTTTTTTTAACGTTTCGATTTTACGAATACCGTAAGTTGGGGTGGCGAACCTTTCTGGATCAAAGTGCCATTTTTTCTAAAGAAATGCTTTAGGAGGTGTAGACGTGCATCAAATAATTTTGACTTGTGTGATTATTGGGAAAATAATAAAACTTAATACCCATACAAAATAAAACATCACAAAATTCTTTATTTACTACGAAAAAATACATCTTGCAATGTATAGTAGTAAATGTTTCAGATATACGTGTAATTAAATTTAAGTATAGTTAGTGTGACTTCTGATTTTGCAAATATATTATTATTATGTATTAGGATTGTAAAATCTTGGTTTTAACAGAATGCATGCTGAATTGAAGTCATCTGCCAAACGGTTTCTATTCAGTCATCTCTGAAAATAATCACTCTCGCGCGCAGACATAGGCAAATGAAAATATGGTTAAAATAGCACGAGTTGGGTTCTTAAAACAGTTAAATGTGTCTGGAATCGAATTCCATGTTTCCAAAATTTCGTTACTGGTATTTTTACTTATATTGCTTGTTAATCTTTCTGTTTCAATCAATTCCAACTTTTTCCTTGTTTCAAGAAATTTTTGAATCCATATTGAACTAGACTAGAAATCAATCAGTTGCATTTCAAGTTTTTCAATTTCCAACCAATCGAATTGGGGCAAGTTCAGTTTATCAAATGTCACATCAGGGTACATAATAAACTTGAGCGTTTCTGACAATTCTTTGAACTGAGAAAATCTCACTGAAAATTCCTTGATTGAAGAATCAATTATGGAAATAAATTCTTTAATAACTATATCTTTGTCTGGTTTCTCGTGTACATTTTAATCTTTGAAATTGTTTTTAAAGTTTGGGGGTTTCTTGGAAAAATAGTTTCTGAACTAAATTGCAAACCGTTTTGATCCGTGGCGTTCCCATAATATTGTGCCGCGTACCATCTATGGCACGCGTGCCAATGGTTCGCTATACTGTGGTCAAGTGACGAATATCAACCTCCTCTCGGAACTTTAAAATCACGCTAACGGGAGGACTTTGAGCCTCGACAGATTTAAGGTATATCCGCCCTCTGTATGGAGGAATGACACTAGGCCCTAAACTGATTTGAATTAGTTCGATACAATTATGAGTGTTAATTTCAAGTTTGAGAAATTGATTGTTCATTTTATGAAGCTTCAAGTTAAGTAATTGTATTAGCTCTAATTAATTGAATAGAAATATTGCAGAAAACCTAATAAAAAAAATCAAATTGAAATTTTTTGCCCTTGGATCGTAAGTATAAACTGTAGAATAACATAAGCCTCGAGCTTTTTCTTGCCTTGAAATGGATAAACGGAATAAATTGACTTACTTCAGAGAATGTAACTTTTCAAAATATACTATATACGAAATATCTATACATTTACGTAGATAACATGAGTATTTTTTCAACGAGCAGTTAATGAAGTTCAGATTTGCTTTGTGGCCGCTGTAGCCTAGTAGTTAAGGTCACAGATTCGTAGCAGGCATATCAAGAGTTCGAGTCTAATGCCGCTGAAGACCCACCGTGTAGGGGGCGATGCATGTTAAATATGTCGAAGCTCAAACATCCTCCTGTTGGAGTGGTGTGGAAGTTATTAGAGGGGTGCCAGCTCAGGTGTCATCCTCGTCACTTGACCATGGTTCAGAAATACGAGGTCCGTCGCCAACGAGTTGTTGAACTAGTGTGAAGTTAATATTTACTCACTCAGATTTGTTTCTTTTTTAGGTAAAGGAAAAAATAGCTCTACCGAGCAGAGCATTAAATCCTTATCTGCTTCTGAAGAAACCAAATCCAGTGAAAGGACCTCTAAACGCCTGAAGGATAAGGTAATATGCTTACAACATTTTTAATAAGATTTTCTGCTACATATTTAAAGTGAGCAGACACTATAACAGTGTAAACATGAGAACTTGTACGAAAAAACAGACAGCAGTTTAAAACTTTCTTCTCTACTCTAATCACTATACTTCATTCTAATGTAGTAAGATTTTTACAATCAGTTTAATTTTTTGTCTTAAAAATATATACCGTAGAATCCGGTGTACAACGCGCACTTTTCACACAAAAAATAAGATCGAAATTTACGGATGCGCGTTAAACGATAGAATTAAAAACTACTAATATAAAATTTTTTTAAAAAGTCAATTCCAACTTCGTTAGAAAAACTTACTGGCACCACCTGTTGCATATAAATCAAACTTCGCCAGAAATAGCACAGAACAAATTTAAAATTAAAAAATAAAATTTTATTAATGAATTAATATAAGAGAAAAACTGTATCGACATCAAGTGCCATCCACTAAAAGTTTAAAAAATATCTTTGAACTTGAATGGATGAATAGAAAGTATTTTATTAACGATTGAAAATTTGAACAAGATATATATACGAGAGAGTGAACTAACAGTAGTAATTGAAAAATAAGATGACCTTAAAAAAATTAGACATCTACATTTATCGAAATACTATTTATTAAAAAGAAATGACATACTTAATGAACTTAAAAGGTTGTAGTTCTCGAAGTATACTATTTTTTCTAAGGCTTGGAATAATACCTCGCGAATAAATGACTTCAAAACATACGAGTGTTGCTTATGTACATTAAGTTTCTTCGTAAAGAAGGGGGTACGCTTTATACAGCGAATATACCAACAAACTAAAAAATTCACACCTTGAAAATATAGGTGCGCGTTATACGCCGGATTTTACAGTAAAAGCGTGTATTTTTTTATTTTCAATCTCTCCCTCTTTTTCCACATTACACAGTTAGAGATCTAAATGACAGATACATCTTTCACTAAATATGGCTCTAGCACCAACTAAAAATAAAACATTTAATCATGAATTCTTTTTAAATTCTATTCTTATAAGAGAAAATAAAATGCAAAATATTTCTTTTGTTTCTCGATGCATTTTCTGCAGTTTATACTTAAATGTTATATTTTCCCCAAAATAGTAGTGGGTACATTCTGGGACTTAATGTAAAAGTAGAGCCTGGAACTCTACTCAAAAGTAGGCTCTAAGCCCCTACACACCCCACCTATGACCCTTAAAAATAGACAGTGCATAGATACGTTTCAAAATACTCGCACAAACACAATAACCCTATGCAAATAAATGTGCATGACTTACAATCGCACAAACCGGCTCACTCGACTGCGTCTCAGGTGTCTCCCCCCCACCTGGACAGCATTTTGCCAATGCAAATCCTGACTAGTTCATTTCACTGAAACAGTTCAGGGTTTGACAAAATCACTTACTTTCATCATGGAAATGATCTTGAAGAGACGTGATTTTAACATCTCCCGTCAATCGATCCTATCCCTTAGGGATTTCATGATATTCTTAATTTCGTCATTTTCCTGCGACATCCACATAAGCCAGAAACAGCCTCCGGACAGTGGCGATTCCTTTTGTCTAGTGGTTATGTTTCTGGACTTTGGTACCGAGCGTCGCGGGTTCTGACCTCCGGATATGCACCGCCACATTGGTAAACTTGGCTGAAAAGAAAAACGCAAAACCTTCTGATCTGTCATGGTGCCATCTACCCGCAAAAAGAGCAATCAAAAGTCGTCAGACTCACTTGACGCAATAACACATTCTTGCCGTATCAAATATCTCATTCGTTCGCCTGTCCACTGACAGTGGTGAGGGAGTACTGTAACGGGATCTACATAACCTATTAACAGCCTCCGGACAGGAGTGATCACTTTTGTCTAGTGGTCATGTTACTCGCTTATGAATCCGAGAGTCGCGGGTTCTATCCTCCAGATATGCGCCGCCAGAGATTGAAAGGTTTTTATAATGTATTCACTCATCATTTGTTTGTGTGTGTGTGTGTTTTGTATGTCGTATACAATTTTTTTTTTATCAAGTAAGTGTCTAGGAAATTTTTGTCGCTGTTTAATCGATTTGAGATTATTTCAGTGCTGTCTTTAAAGTAAACTTTTTAGAAGTACAAATCAGTAAAAAAGAATTTAAAAAGCTGAAAACAAATGGTAGACACACGGAAAAAAATTACGATAAACAGGCTCGAATTTTTTAAGTATTTTCATTCGTAAAAGAGTCTATGAGACGGTAACTTCATATGTGGAAGTGAATGATATGGATACATTGAGAATATTCAAAATTTCTTAATATTGCATACAAAAGTTCATGGATTTTAAAAAGTTCAAATATTATCACATTTGACCCATTTGTCTTTTCTCTCGTAAAGCATGTAATTAACCTATATTAGCTGATACAGAAGACCCATTGGAGCGAAAGAGGTTATATTCCCTCACGTACAAAACTAGTTTCCTCTGTCAAATTTATAAGATCGGTCTAAGTCAGTGGTCTTCAAACTTTTTTAACTCACAAAACCCCTAGAACTTGAAGGTGTTTTTGTGGAAACCCCTAGAACTAGAAAATGTTTTTGTGGAACCCCATTCTATACACATACTTAGAACGATATATCTCAAAATAATACTTAAAGTAGATCAAGATATTATAAATACTTCAATTTTTAAAAAATATTGCATTTATTAAAAAATTCTAATCTGATTTTTCAAATATAATTTACTTTTTAATAATATTAATTTGTGGCCCATGTGACACGTACCCATGAGTTATATTTTGATGTTAAATGCAATCACATTACATATTCCGAATTTAATTTGTTTTTATATTTTTTTTGTAGCCTCAAATGTTGAGAAATATATTTTTCTTAAACACGATGTTCTGAACGGCATTAAAATGTTGATAGCTGTCTGAAAAATACTGTGTATTTTGCATGAACTTGCAATATAAAATTTAGATGCTGTTCTTGCTTAAATATATCAGATCTTAACATCGAATCTGTCGATACGTCGATAAATTGTTTCTCTCCTTCAGTTTAGGTGTTTTTTTCTCCACAAATGCAAAAGGTACATTTTCCATTAAAAAACTATTTAGTTTACAAGACATTGTGCTCTAACGGTTTTAAATTTATTTAGGGAAAACCCCCAGGATAATAAAACAATAGAATACTCAATCTAGTAGTGAAACCCCCCGTTATTTGACTCTTCCTATTAACAGTAAAGAGACTTTCCCGGCCCCTAGCAACAGCATTTGGGGAGGGCCCAAGTTTGGAAGTAAGCATCATAGTGGGGAAGTATATATTAAGATAAAATGTTTTAATATTCTTTTATTATATTATTATATAAAATTTTAAAGTGTTGCAAAATAAAGTCATTATATATAAATAAAACTTTCAGTTTTAATGAATAGGCTTTAGATACTTATTATACAAACTTTATAAGGTTCTTTTTGATTTTTTTTTACTGTGACTTGAGAAGCCCCAGGATTCCGTGGAACCCAGTTTGAAGACTACAAGTCAATATTCTTTTTATGTTTTGCTACATAGTATTTATATATATATTGAATATTTTTCAATGAAGTAATTTTAATTAAAGCGATCGTGATTTACAGGTTATCTTTAGTTATTGAATTTATTTGATATATTTTCGTAAAATTTTCTTTTCGTTTGTTTGTTATTAAAACAAATTAAAGAGCAGTTGCCTCAAAAGTAGGGGGAAAAGAAAAAAAAGATTATTCGCAAATATATTTTTAATATTTAGTTTTTCTTTGAAACAATACCGTAAATATACCAGAAACGATGAGTTTACATTATTTTTAGATATTTGTGCCATACATGGAATAGGAATAAATAGCTGAAGCAAATTTTTCTATGTACAGAAATGGGCGTAAGAAAGATAAGAATATATTTAGAGTACGGGTAGGTCTCGATCAACTAAGACATTTGTAAGCCTTATAGAATTTTTGACAAGTCTCTTCATTAAATATGGTAAGATCCGAAAACTTTAAGCTCTTTCCTGCATAAGAAAATTTGAGATTTTATTCTCTTTGTTTAATTTTAATTTTAACAAGTTGAAGAAAGGAGATATAATGCCATGTAAGAATCTTAAGCGGAACGGGGATACAAATGAGTCAATTTACATAATTTGAAAAAAAAAAAACTTTTCCCAAAAAAAAAATTTTAGTTGAGAATGAAGTCATTTGATAGTATTTTGTATTCCTTGGAACGGAAATTTGTATAGACTGGTATTCCAAACATTTCGTGGGGGCTTAAATAAAACTCCAGTAATCACTGCGCAGCTCAAGCGATATAAATTAAAATCGAAACTGCAGTTATATTACAATTGTGTTTATTGCATATATAAAGAAATTTATTATTCTAGAGATACACGTAGTACGATCCAAAAACTCGGTAACTGCGGCCATTGCGGACGACGAAAGCAAATACCTGAAGTTAAACCACTTGAAATGGATTCCCCAAACCCTCCCTACCTGGTCGGGTTTGGAGTCCATTTTAGGGACCGAACCTCACTACTTTATTTGGGAACTAATTACTTTGTTCCCTATCAAAAAAATGACTTTTCTTGAACAACTTTGAACATTAAATTCTGTCCTTGCTTAGTTAAAACACCAATTGAGACTTTGGAAATGCTAAGTAAGGTGTATCTTCCATGGTGAGATCAAAGGCTTACGAATAGCATCGGCGTTTTAAAGTGGCCCGAGAATCCGTCGAATACATTGAACGCGTTGGACGACCTTCGACTTCATGGAAAGTGTTGCGTTGGTGTCTGAATGTGATCTAAAAGATCGTTGCCAAGCATTTGAACAAATAGTAGAGGCTACACACTTTTAGAAGACATCTTTTAAGGGAATCCGTTCGTCGTAAACGGCCTCAGTTCTGGCAGATTGACGACTGGCATCTTCTGCATTAAAACGCACCAGCTCATTGATCCCAATTGGTAAAAGAGTTTTTTGTAGCCAAAACTCGCAATATCATGCTTCCACATCTTTCCTATTCACCAGACTTATCTCCATATGACATTTTCCTGTTCCCATCAATGAATAAAACATTTACAGGAACATCATTTCTACACCTTGTCCTCGAACTTTTGGATCATACTACGTTGATATTAAATTAGAGAAAGAGTGTCCTTTCGAATTGTGGAAGTATTTATCTTCCATATAAATTTAAATTTCCACTATTTCCGTATGGTATCCTTATTTTATTCGAACCTCATTTTTTAAAAAAAAACTCTTAAATTATTGTTTATAATTATCAGAAGGGGAAAAAATAAAGACTTGGTAATATAAATGTGTAGAAAGAATGGTTTTAAGTATAACACACACATCTCTTGTGTTTTAGAATTTATTTTTAAAAATGCATTCGAATTTTATTGATTATTATAACCTAGAGTATGTCTAACATTTATTTATTTCTTTTAAATTTTAGGAATCTTCTTCAACAATGGATCTGAAAACAAAAGTGGTGCTTAATCTCCTAAAATTAATTATTTTCGCTTATGATGTTGTTTCATTGCCAATTTATTTCCTCGTAATGCAGCCATGGAGAAGGTGGAAGTGGAATAGAACAATATGGGTATACTTTCTTTTTACTTTTTTCAATTCCTACTATTAGTTCCCATTCTATATTTATTTATCTTGATGGAATTTTCAATCGTTAATAAAATAAGTGCTCCATTGAGCTGAAATTTTATATACATGATTATTTTGGATAGAAATACAATAATTTAATTAAAAATTTAATAAAATTTATGATTAAAAAATTATTAAAATTAAATACCCCCGCCACTTGCATCGTTTTTGGGGCTTCGCAAAAAATGAAAAGGTTTTTTTCTCTATTTTAAAGCTCTCATTTGGCGAAATTTTCTTTTACATATTGTTTTGGATAAAAAAACGATAATTTAGTTATAATTAATTAAAATTAATTGACTGAAGTTAATTATATTTAAATAATTACAGATACAACCCGTTGGTTTCATTCTTAGGGCTTTAAATTTAAAAATTTCCAGTTTTAAAGCATTCAACTGAACTGGTTTTTTTTACACGATTGTTTTTGGGTGACAAAATTTTCGATATTTAAAAAATTACCACATAATGTTGTGATTCTGTCCTATGTCTATACATATTTATATTAATTGTAATAAAAAGTAGCTAAAATAAACATTTTCTTTGTTGATCTAAGTAGGAATTGACATAAAAATTTTATATTACTTGTGAACTAATTAAACAATAATTTCATTACATGGTATTTTTCAAGAATGCCCTCTTTGGTTTTGACGAATTATTCTTTTCGTAGCCGACTCTATCAATTCACATACATATAAGAGGTGTTCAAACGAAAGTGATTCGAGGCGTGTATCCATAAGATGCCTAGGATCAGAAATGAGACACATACGTAGATAGAAACGCCAATATTTAATGAGTAAAATTCATACAAAGTTTGTTTAAATAAATCACCCATAGCGCTTAGGCAGGAGTCTCATTGCTTAGGAAAGTTACGAATTCCGTCCGCAAAGAACGATGTCTGTTGATCATGGAACCAGTTCAGAATTGAAGCCTTTACGCCATCTTCGGAGTAAAATCGTTGACCCATTAGTCCGTTAGCATCACCTTTCCGACTGACTGCTGAGCTCTGAATTTTTAGGAGATATGTGAGTGGGATGTTTCCATTGCAGGTTGACGGACTTCCGGCTGTAAGTGGTGACACCAGGTTTCATCCTCTACCACTATGTGCTACAGAAAGTAATCGCCGTCATCCCTGTGGCGCAACAAATGTTGCATAATCAAGCGCATTCCGGCCCACTCGTTTCCAGGGTTAAAAACTTTATTACAGCTTGATGATCCGTTTTGGACGCATTTGCATCCATACCAGTCATTTTTAAATGAATGATATGCCTCACGAATGCAGTCATCAACAAATCTGTTTGTGCACGCGTGTACATACACGTCATTATAGCGTTTGTTTCGCGAAAATACATTGAAAATTGTTCGCTTCCGAAGCTTCGAATAGCTTTCATTTGAACACTCTTAAAAGATAAACGGATTGCTTCCGTAAGTTAATATTTTACAAGAAAATATATTTATACTTTATGATTAAAATTCTTAAGTATATTTCGCTAACAAACAAAGGAAAAGAATTAGTAGTACAATTATATATGTTTATCCAGTAGATAGTGACTTTCTTTGGTTAGGAGGGATACATATGCGTAAAGATATAGAGCAAAATGTGTAATACAAAATATGTTACTTTCGTATGTGTAAAAGTAATAAACACAAGAGAGGCATGACTTTTTAACTAGCTGCAAAGTTTCTTTACAGAATATATATACGTATTAACAAAATATACTAATTTACTGGTGGTCTATGCATAAATTCTACTTTATGTAATTTAAATAAGTTATTATACCGTAAAAATTCTTATTAAAATATGATGTAATGCTAGTAATTAGATGCTATTTAACAAATCAATTTCTGGACTCTCGATTTTTTTTTTACATTAGGCTTACGGAATCTCATTTTGACGAATTTATTTTTGTTTGTTCCTAATTGTTTTAAATTTTTTTAAGAATATGCTTGGTTTTCTGGACCTCTCAATCTAACAAGTGTCCGTAAAAATAGGTGTACAAAAATATCCGTAAACCTAGTGATAAATACTACAATAATTATATACTAAAATGTCCTTCGCCCAGTGTATCCCTTGTGTGATTCATTTGAATTTCTATTCTCAGTTTTGGTGTGGTAATTAGGAGAGGGGGGTGCCAGCTCGGGTGTCGTCCACGACACTTGACCGTGGTTCAATACTACGTGGTCCGTCGCCAAAAGCCCTCGTGTAGCTGAACAATGCGACGTTAATATTCACTCACTCACTCACTCTATTCTCAGTTAAGGCTGTTTTCGCCGGATGTACAAGAGAGTGAACTTAACGCGGAGCACATTTTCGGACAGAAAAAATGCCTCAATTTTTATAAAAATTTATGACATTGTAACTCATGGATTTTTAAAATGCAGTGTATTTAAAATTTGAAAATATTTCATACATAATTCGTTTTTCTTTTTAACATGTAAGGGGATAGCTCATTTAGCATTACGGTACAGGAAAAAAATGCGAAACACATTTTATAAAGAAATGCGAAACTCATTTTATAAAAGAAAAAATGCTTCAAAACTCGGATAAAACTTAGCAGTATGATAAAGTATGTGATTTTCTACCGGATAGTGAAGCCAGAATATAATATTAAGGTTTGAGTACTTTTATATCTGAAAAAATATTCCGAATTTGGGTCCTATTCTTTAACATTAGCCGAAAACGGCTTTAATGGGTTTTTCTAATTCGGTAAGAATAACAGCTTAAGGTATCCGACTACGTTCGGAACCATGATTTTAAAAACGCGCATAAATGTAATAATTTTCATGATATTTAGTGTCACTTAGATTAGAATACATGTATTAAATTGTTTTGGAACATTTATGACAAAAATTATTTAAATACAATATTTTAATATAACTTAAGAATAATCTCTTTTTCCAAATGTTCTCCTTTTGTAAAAAAAATGCTTCTATTGGATTAATATTTTTGCCTGTCTATAGCTCGAACCTCTGTACAGAGGCTCAACTATGATTTTTTGAAAGAAACCACATTGTTATTTTCAGAGTTACAACCATTTGGAAATAATTATCGGCGCATTTTCTTAAAATTTCTCCTTCTGTTTTCGTAAAATATATGGATAAACCGACTTCCAAGTAATGCGTTTCAAAAATTCTGATTGTGCTGCCTCTGTACACCAGGAGTCTGAGAGCTATATACAGGCAAATATTACTACAATAGAAGCATTTCTAACAAAAGGAGAACATTTGGAAAAGGTTATTCTAAGTTAATTTTTACTTAAAATATTGTATTAAATAAATTTTTGTCATAATGTCCTTAAAACAATTTTATACATGTATTCTTATCTAAGTGACACTAAATATCATGAAAATTATACATTTATGTGCTTTTTTAAAATCATGGTTCCGAACGTAGTCGGATACCTTAAGCCTGTTGTAAAACTCATCCAACCCTTATTTTAATCTCTTAACATAATTTTTTTGTAGTTCCTTATTTTGAAAGTTCATAAATATTATCTTCTAGGCCAAGCAAGTTCGACCAGACGATCCATATAGTCCATGTGTTCGTCATGTTCGCTCTATTGTCAACCCATTAGAAAATGTGAAAACAATGGATGAACTTTTCCGCTTGGCCATTGTCCGGCATGGGAGCAAAAGATGCGTTGGAACACGTGAAGTTCTATCTGAAGCCGATGAATATTTAAAAAATGGCAAAGTGTTCAAGAAAGTATGTTGGTTATATTTTTCAAATTTAATTATTAAAAACAGTCTCCTCGTAAAATGGAAGCTTTAGTTCATTCCTACTATTAGTTCGCAATCTCCCTATATATATCCCCTTAGGGGGCTCACCTTCTTCAGGTGGGTACGGGTGTGTCTAATCGAGGTACCCTAGTGATCTTTCCTTTTCCCAAGGGGTTTTACTATCTTTTGGTGTGGCCACTTGTGTGAGTGGTATAGGTATCGGACCGTGGCTTGCCTTAATCCCGAAGTTCGAGCCCGAGTACCACTAAGACCCGCCAAAATTGTGGGGCAGCGATGCACATTGAAATCTGTCAGAGCTGAAACATCCTCCCGTTGGTGTGGTGTGGTAGTTAGGAGAGGGGTAGCCAGCTCAGGTGTCGTCACGTCACTTGACCATGGTTCAAGTGCATTGGTCCGTCGCCAAAGCCCTCGTGTAGCTGAACAGTGCGACGTTAATATTCAATCAATCAATCAATTACTATCTTTGGTAAACACGGGTGTCACGAACCCGGGGTACCCCAGTGATCCTTCTCTATTTTCAACCCTCAATCTTGTCATCCAATTTCTCCTTTTCTTCTTTTCCCGTCCAGACCACAGACCTATGAATGTTTGGCGCAGTATAGCCAAAACTGGCTCTTGCGCCATAAAACGCCAAACTCGCTCCCTATATATATCTTGTTCAATTTTTCAATCGTTAATAAAAGAAATTTTAAAGCACTCAATTGAGCCGAAATTTTATATAGACAATTATTTTGAATGACAATACGGTAATTTAATTATAATTCATAAAAATTAATTGATTGAAATAAATTATTTAAGGAATTGCAGTCATTTTAAGGCATTTAGTTGAACTGAAATTTTATATACACGATTGTTTTGGATGACAATACGATACTCTAATGATAATTAGCCAGGAAGTGGTGCTACTTAATATTGTGATTCTGTCCTATGTATATACATATTTATATTAATTTTAATTATTTGATAAAAAGTAACTAAACTAAAATTTTTCTTTGTTGACCTAAGTAGGAATCAAGCCCGGGATTTTATACCATTGTAGTTTGGTTAAAATAAAGTTGTGTGAACGAACAATATTTAAAGAACAACTTGTAGATCATCTTATCAATCATTTACCGATATAAATTTTTCAAACTGTATCTTGGTGTTTCCATTGCCAAAAATTTTTTGAATAAAACATTCCATAATCAAAACTTTATATTTATTCTATTTTTCGTGTTTCCTTGAATAATACTGTTCATGTAATTACAAACTATGCCGGTGGTAAGAATTATTTAGTACCCTTTCAAAAGATATTTAAATGAATAAAATAACCATATCTCTCTCTTAGTTAAATATTAAATGTTAACTGTAGCAGAAATGAGACGTCACGAATTAAGGGGCAGCTTTGTCGAGTCGGGGGCTCGACTATTGGTGCAACAGAATACCTACTCTATGTATGTATTAAGCATGTCTAGTCTCAAAGTCCTAGCGTTTTTGTAGCGTGGAAGTTTGTAGAAGGGGGACAGTTTCGGTGTCGTTGTCGTCATGACTGAAGAATTACGAAGTCTGTGTTTTCAATAGCTTTCGTTTGCTTCAGAGGTTGATATAAATAAATCTAATCTTGTAATATTATTTTGGTATCGGTGTTCTAAAATTTTTCCTTTCCTCGCGAATACTACTAATAAAAATATTACTTTTTGTGCGATAGAACTCAATTTCGTTGTGCATTTTGATTGCTGCTGTACTTTGGGAAATATTTGTAAATTCTGAAACATAGGAAGGAAAAAAATGTAGTGTAAATCAAAGTAAATGTAGATATTTCCAACAAAAAGTGTGTTAAGCAGATCATTTTTAAAATAGTTTGGTAAAATAGATACAACTTAAATGGTATGCTAACAATTTTTCACTGACTTCTATTCTCAAAAAATAATACTAAATAAGTTAAAAGTTGGTCAAACTCTTAAATTGAATTGTGTGTGATATGTACTTACAAATTGTTTATTAGTATTGTATTAAAACAGGTTCGTCTTGGTGACAAGTATATTTGGCATTCTTACATTGACATTAATGAAAGAATTGAAACCTTGGCCAAGGGCTTACTGAGTTATGGATTACAACCAAAGAAACAAATCGCAATATTCGCCGAGACAAGAATCGAATGGATGCTGGCTTGTCAAGCCTGTTTCAGGATTAATGTTCCAGGTAAAAATTGCAATATAATTTTGTGTTCCCTTGTTTTTCTTTCATTTAAATTTCAAAATTGACTGTGAATATGTATCTTACTTTAAGGCTTCATGCTGTTTTTTTAATTATCACTCTGTACAAAATACTAGATGTCCAAAAAGTCCGTTAACATTTGAAAATCCACAGAATTGATACACACATACTAAAATGACGCAGGGTTTTATTGTAACCAAAAAAGTGTAGAAATTGCCTGCAGATGGAGTTTAAATAACAATTAGCACAATTTGATCTTTGGCAATAAACGGTATTCTTTATAACAAATGAGGCTTGTGTGAAGCTGTGTGGCTTACTGGTTTGTGAAGATACCGCTACAGTACTCCCCACCAGTGAGTAGGTGTATAGGCGAACATTTTGTTATGGCGAGCGTGAGTTGCTGCGTCCGGTGGAGTCTGGCATTTCCGCGTCCGGTGGGTCTAGCGACTTTTCCGCGTCCGGTGGGTCTGACGCGACTTTCCGCGTCCGGTGGGTCGCAGCGACTGCGTCCGGTGGGTCTGACGACACCGCGTCCGGTGGGTGCAACTGACTTTTCCGCGTCCGATTAGGTCACGGCGGCTTTTCCGCGTCCGGTGGGTCTGACGACTTTTCGCGTCCGGTAGATTGACTGACTTTTCGCGCGTCGGTGGGTCTGACGACTTTTCCGCGTCCGGTGGGGTCTGACGACTTTTCGCGTCAAAGTGGGTCTGACGACTTTTCCGCGTCCGGTGGGTCTGACGACTTTTCGCGTCCGGTGGGTCTGACGACTTTTCCGCGTCCGGTGGGTCTGACGACTTTTTCCGCGTCCAGTGGGTCGAAACGTGACTTTTCCGCGTCAGTGGGTCTGACGACTTTTCCGCGTCCGGTGGGTCACGGCGACTTTTTCCGCGTCCGGTGGGTCTGACGACTTTTCCGCGTCCGGTGGGTCTGACGACTTTTCGTCCGGTGGGTCTGACGACTTTCGCGTCCGGTGGGTCTGACGACTTTTCGCGTCCGGTAGGTCTGACGACTTTGCCGCGTCCGGTGGGTCTGACGACTTTGCCGCGTCCGGTGGGTCTGACGACTTTGCCGCGTCCGGTGGGTCTGACGACTTTACGTCGGTGGGTCTGACTGACTTTGCCGCGTCCGGTGGGTCTGACGACTTTGCCGCGTCCGGTGGGTCTGACGACTTTGCCGCGTCCGGTGGGTCTGACGACTTTTGGTTGCTCTAGTTGCGGGTAGATGGCGTCACACCAGATAAAAAAGATTGCGTTTTTCTCAATTCAGCCAAGGTCATCCATGTAGAGGTGAATTTCCGCAGGACAGAATCCGGGACACCAGAATTTGTAGCCACGTAACACAATCGCTAGACAAAAGTGATCACGCCTGTCCAATATGAGGTTGAGTAACATCCTGCACAGGAGTCGTACCTTCCAGCACGTGTTTCTCATCCAGGCTAGGATTCAATGATATATCGGCATACCTCGCACCCGTCACGCTAATAGTTGGCAAAACAGAACCCTGCATTTCTTCTAAGAAAAAGTTTCGAATGATGACTGACGTGGGCGACAATTTTTTGCACTTTTTCTTTTTGGTTTCAATAAAATTTCAAGCATCTGTGTCAATTTTCATCTCTCTCTACCCACAGTATTCCGTAAATTATTGAATTTCCAAATGTTAAAGGACTTTGGGGTCACCTGGTATATTCAAAATATTTCTGAATAGTTTATCCATTTAGAACTAAATTATACTAATAACTATAATTTGTGCATAAATCCAAACAACTTGGATGTATGCAATTTCGCAAATTGAAACTACAAGTATACATCAAGGATATTTTCGAAATTTGCTTTAGACTTTTAAAATTTATTTTATGATGTCACATCTAACGATGAACACCAAAATTTAAGCTTCATACAGTTTTTGGTGGATGTTAATATGTTTTTATTACAATTATATTTATCGTTGCATTTATTCGGTAATTATGATTTGTGGAGGAATTAGAATTTTTTTCGAATAAGTCATTCCCTAAAAAGTATTCTTTCAAGTTTCATTTTCGGTTTATACTATTCCGATGTTGTTCATTGTCTGATATGAATCGTTTTTCTTAAACATACTTGGTACTTGCGTATTATCGCAACCTGTTGGCGACGTTATATGAAACTAAGCACGATTGCCGATTCAGCACATACGACACATGCGAAATTGGGGTCACCAATTTGACGAGTTATTTTGAACGTTGGCGATTATTGTGATATACGCAAGTACCACATATTCTTTTTCAAAAATTCGAAGCAGAAGTTACTTCTTTTAGGAAGTTTTTAAATTTCATTAATGGTAATATTTCAATCTCTTTTTCAGTGTGATACTGCTTCACATTTATTTCGTGAAATGTACTTTTCTTGCATGTAATTATGGTTTTGCAGTAATGCATGTTGATTACTTACATATTATATATAGTTTATAATTTCTTATACAGTTTACTTTGTACGGTTTAAAACTTTTTTAATAAATATGTATATGTTCTTGATACAATTTTCATTAAATCTGTGAGTATATTTTACTTGTTTAAACAGCTCTTTGATTTAAGTTAATAAAATTCCTTTTTAGTTTAAGATTGCTTTATGGTCTTGATTTCTTTGTGAATTATTTATGTTTGTGTAAATTTATTTTTGTTTGTAATATTTCTTATGTATTTTTGTGGTTTGAAATATTGCATATTTGACTGCGTACCCATTTTGCAAGGTTAATGTTATTGAAGCTACTATTCTTACTAAACAGACCACTTTTAAAGATATCTTCATCCTGAAGATTCCTGCCATTCTGTTCGATGTATTCAGTTTAAAGAATTCATGATTCATCATGGCTTTCCTTGAGTCTCGGTAAAGCCCCCAAACACTCCTTTCAATCTTTTGAACTGCTTCTGAAAAATTTACGCTTCTCCCACATTGGTAACCAGCTTTATGTTCATTTTTGAAGAGCCAACAGTGCAACCTTTGGTTTCTATCGTAGTTTTACGATTTCTTATTGATTAACAAGCCTTTGATGTGCAGCTTCACCAAATGAGGCCATTCCGCGTATAAAACTAACTAACCTGCGAGAAAATCTTGTACAATATATGACCAGTACATGATTCTATTTCACATTTTGATTTAATTCAAATGCTTTGAAACTTAAAAAAGGGGGGTGGCTGTGTCAAACAGGGCCGGGGGAAATGTCCGTAACGGGAAATATTTCTTTAAAAATTTTTTTTTATGTATACCAAATTCATATTTGAACACAAAAGAAATCCCCCGTTTACAGGGTTTTTTTTTAATGAGGGAAATTTTACCTTTTTTGGGTCCCAGGAAAGAAATAAATAAACAATTATTGTTTATAATAAAATTTTATTAATTTTTGGTTTGAAACAAAAAAGTAGGAAAAATTTGCATACGGGGTAAAATCGGGGGGTTTCTGGTAAACTTAAATCAATACAGGTATTACCTAAAGTTGGAACTTCGATGCAAGAAAATTTTGAAATCGCATTTAAGAGGGGCAATGGAGTTTTCAGAGACATTAACATTAAAATTCCGACTATATAATTGGTTAGAAATTATTTTTTAAGCGTTTTTTTTGGAGTATTTTAATGCGATCGTAACATAACAGTTTAATTTCTGCTAACGTGCCGGATGGATGGGCCACCACCGGTATGGATTTGAAGCATTGACCTTTTTTTACTGACAGACATCACCGCCTTTTCCTTTTATTCCCCAAAATTTAATTTGCGAAATCTCAAGGTTAACTCTATTGTGCAATCATGGTTTGATTTGCTATATAGCACCCACCGGCTTTTTGTGAGTTTTAGAGCCCGTTTTAAAGTCAGCCACACTAAACAAGGGGATTATTGCTGCGTTGTTTTTTTTTTTTTAAAGGCGCCCTGACGACACAACTCCCCAACCCCAAGGGTTGTTGACAAACTTTGTATGAAACGTGCACAGCCCCTTGCCCAATGTGGTTCATAGACGCGATCGTACCCATATGCCTACCAGTTTGTCAATATAGAAATTTTTTCCCATTTTCATAATTTTAACGCCCCCCCGCAGATGTATTTGGACGTCGTTATCTCTCTCGAAATTTTTTTACGTTCCCCTGCACGTTGATTCGGTCTTATGGTGTTTTAGTGGTACCCATTCGATTGTTTTGAAGCCCTTTCCAATGGGATACACTTCTGATTTGATTGGTTTTGAGGGAGGCCCATTATTTTAAAATTTTGATAATTTTTAAAACACCTTATTATATTTTGGCCATTTTAAAACCAATGTTTTTATACAATCAATAGATTTTGTTGAGCCGACGTTTAAACTAAAACGAATGTTACTTCGAGCAAGTTATATAAATGAGGGGTTTAAAATACAAAATTACCCTCAAAAAAGGGGCGCTTTTCCCCCCACGCGTGCGACACAGTCCTTTCTTTAAGTAAAAATTTTTGATCCCCGCTATCCAGTGGTGTAATTGAATTTTGGTTAGAGATGATAGATATGTAGCTGCAACAGCAAATTGTATC
Organism: Trichonephila inaurata madagascariensis; assembly: GCA_019973955.1. Classification (NCBI taxonomy): domain Eukaryota; kingdom Metazoa; phylum Arthropoda; class Arachnida; order Araneae; family Nephilidae; genus Trichonephila; species Trichonephila inaurata. The sequence continues at coordinate 126,210 of BMAV01009606.1, read as the reverse complement.
CCCCGATTTCGTTATCATCAGTTTATTTTAATTGCCTCCTACTATGGAAGGAATTTTAAAGACTTATTCACACACTCACACACAAAGTACATAATTAGGTACTTATCACACTTGTAAGATTTCGAGTTGGCATCCCCCTCTCCTCGAGGTTGTTGCCAACCTGAACACTGGTTATATTCCCAGTTTTTGGGGCTGCAATCCATCTGATGTTGATATCACGATAGAGAAGTTTGTTGTGGCTCAATCTATGCTTATCAAAGAGTTTGTGTGCCTACGATGTAGCTCAAAAATACAACAGTACAACGAGAAATTTGCATGTTGAAACTATGGAACATGATAGCTTACACTTCAAAGAGATGTTTTTCGTTATTGGCTTCAGAATTTTTTCAAATTCCATTTTTAAGTGGTTTATTTGTCCCAGAGTCCACAAGGCAGAAATTTACTATTGATGTTACTTTTTTTTTATAATTTTTATGCAACTTTTCACTTATTTTTGTTTATCTTTTTAATGTATTAATTTTCTCTTTTAGGTTCAAATATGTTTAGTTAATAATTACTGTGAAGTCAAATTCACACAGTTTGTTTAAATTTATAATGTTGAGCACACTCGTTAAAAAATTTTGAAAGCACTGTATTGCACTGTGTTTTACCCTCCTTAAATATATAATTGCTACAACAGCTGAGTTTTGTATTTTTAAAATTTAACCTTGGTAAGAAATATTTCAGCTAGTATATATATAATAATTTAGAATGAATTTTTATTTTTAGTACATTTGGTTTGTGCGGTGTATAAAGTTTAGTTTGCAGTATTAAATAAGTTATGATTCTTTTATAATTTAATAATCAAAGGAACAGATTGTACTGATTATTTTGTTTCCCTAAACTGAAATGCATTTTAACCACAAGTTTTTCCTCGATTACTCAATTTTTTCCTTCAAATATTATTTCTAGTCGCAACGTTGTACGCTACTCTTGGTGATGAGGGAATAATCCATGGATTGAATGAAACAGAAGTTAATCACATCATTACTTCTCAAGAGCTGCTTCCGAAGTTGAAAGTAACTAATTTTGTAGAACTTTATCTGATAATACCTTATCTAGAGAAAAATGTAAAACTAAAAAAAAATTTTTTTTCCTTTTCTGCAGAAAATCCTTAAGCAAACTCCTGCTGTTAGCAAAGTTGTGTATATGGAAAATATACGACCTGTAGATATTACAGGGTTTCCAGAAAAAGTCCAAATTATGTCCTTTTCAGAGTTAGAAAAAATGGGAGCTCTCTGTGATCCTAGTAAGTATATAAAATAAGTCAGTTTTAGCTCTTTTTTCAATTCCTACTATTAGCACACACTCTATATATATTTATTTACTTATCTTGGTGGAATTTTCAATCATTAATAAAATACATTTTAAAGCACTCAGTTGAGCTGAAATTTTATATACATGATTATTTTGGATGACAGTACAATAATTTAATTATAATTAATAAAAAATTAATTGATTAAAACTAATTATTTAAAGCAGGGGTGGGCAGACTTTTCCATGTTATGGGCTACTTCTTACAGTCTTCAAGCTTTTGCGGTCCACCCTGTGTTGTAGGTGTAATGAGCTAAAAAAAAGGTCTACAATATTCATTATTCCTTAATAATCAATACGTAATATATGTTTGCTTACCTTTTACTAAAAAAAACATACTAGATTATAAAACTGTGTTTAAAAAGCAAAACTCAAAATACAAACATAATAAGAGCCAATGTATGTACTTAACATGTTCGCTTCCAAATCCCGCGCCATCACGGGTCAGAATGTTACCACGAGAACCCAATCCTACGGAAACGCGTGGTTTAGGGTTAAGCCTTAATAGCCAATCCCGGGTTATCACGAGAAGAGCTGATCATTAACGTTTATTTTTCCCTTCAGTCCGCGAGCGGGAAAAAAAATTTCTACGGTTGGTATCGCGGTGATTGCATTTCCTCTTATAGAACGTATTAAGAGTCTTCGTGCACTTCCAGTGAAGGTACATGTGTCCTCCACACATTCATCGAATCATTTTCTTAAGTAAACACAATCGCATCGATTGCGAAAAGCCGATTCTACAATCTAGCTGGCGTCAATGTCCTATTAATATGCTTCTTTTAAAATATTCGTCTTGGGTCTTAGTAAAGGCGATCACCCCAAAATATCTTGGTGGTCCACCGGTCGATTGCGATCGACTTAATGCCCACTCCTGATTTAAAGAATTATAAAGTACAGCCACATTGGCATCATTTTTGGCGACTTAGCAATCATTTTGGCGACTTGTGTCAAAACTTGGGAAAAAAAAATTTTCTCGCGTTTTAAAGCATTCAGTTGAACCGAAATTTTATATACACGATTGTTTTGGATGAGAATACGATACTTTAATAATAATTAATAAAAATTAATAACCACTTAATGTTGTGATTCTGTCATATGGTATATACATGTTTATATTAATTGTAACTATTAAATAAAAATTAGCTCAAATAAAATTTTTCTTTGTTGATCTAAGTAGGAATTGACTTAAAGTTTTTTTTTACACTACTTGTTTTTACTTAATGAAAAAAATTCTCATTTATTTTGCATTGAATTTATAATTAAATGTAGGCAAAGTCCAGAAAACTTTGAGAAATGGTTTTTTTATGCATTAGAAAATGTTTATTTGAGAATAGATTTCAAGAATTGACAATATTACATGGCACCATTTATCTTGCATCAAAAACTTCTTTGTCAAGAGTTAGGGGAAACAACAACCTCGTTGGCAATTTTGCTGTTTAGCAACTAGATTCCGTCACACAAAAATATGTATGATGAAATGATTTGAAGCAGTTGCGCCTTCAACTAATAACGCATGAATGGAAAGTTTAAGAAAACGCCAACTCTAGGATCTTCATGGGATGGATTTTGTAACTCGAGAACAGTTTCCAATTATATACGGGAAAAATTCAATATTTAACTAGCTGTAATGAAACGGGGTGTCGAAATAGAGAAACTAAGAAGTTGAATCAAGTCAACAGTTTGGATTCAAATGCGCTATAATCTTGAAAAATAATTTGGGATATTTTAAGTTTTATATTTTCCCCTTTTGAAAGTTCTGTATCGGTGGTATCTTCATAAACCAGTAACAGCGTCCAGACAGGAGTGATCACTTTTGTCTAGTGGTATGTTACGTGCTTTCGCGCAGCCGAGGGTCGCGGGTTCTATCCTCCACATTGGTGACCCTAACTGAATTAAGAAAAGCGCAACTTGGTGATCTGTAGTGGCGCCATCTACCCGCAAAAAGAGCAATTAAAAGTCGCCAGACTCAGAACCATCAACTTGCAGCATCAACTCACATGCTCACCATAGCAAATATATCGTTCGTTCACCTATCCACCGACTCACTGGTGGGGGAGTACTGTAGCGGGGTAGTATATTTATATAAGCCAGTAACGGCTTCCAGACATGGGGGATCATTTTGTCTAGGGGCCGGCCATGTTACATGGCTACGAATCTATAGGTTGCGGGTTCTATCCTCCACAGTTCTAGTTTTAATGTCTACGACAATTTAAAGTTTTAAAAACCTAGTTTTAAAATTATCGTTGGAGCTCATTTCAAGGATGAGGAACCTTAACAAAATGCATTTGGGTTTTTTGAACAGTTGAAAGGGCACCGTAATTTGAACTTTTACTGTAAGCTAAGCCTTACGTTTTATTTCGTAGCTTATAAGAAGCCTCTCTGAATCTAATGGGTAGATCTGTGTGGTTTGTTTATATTTGCAAAAGCGTGTTTACGATATAACTGTCTGGGTTTTTTGTTAGAGGCATATATACTTTCAGCCATGATGCAAAATTCTCAGTTTTAATTACCAAAATCATTTGAAATATTTTCTATATTCACAAATGTTTACATCAAAATTCGTTGTTCTTAAAACGTAAATTTCATATGCTGCACCTTTTCTAAAAATTACTGTTCTAATAAACATTTTAGTTGCATATGATCCTCCTGAGCCCCATAGTACGGCCATTCTGATGTATACGAGTGGATCGACAGGAACTCCTAAAGGTGTCGTCTTGTCCCATAAAAACATGGTAACGACAACAGCTGGTCTACTCGATTGTATTCCTAAATTAAGGTAAGTAATTTTTAGCAAAATTTATGAATTTAAGTGATGTATATTTGAATGCATTGTACACAAAAATAATTCCAGTTGTTTATATACTTACCAACATTTCTGATCATCGAATAAATAGGATGGGAAAATCTACGTGATAATTCTAAATTTTATTCAAAAATTCATAAGAAATTTCTTCAATATATTGTATCACTTCTCGTTAATATTTTAATAAAGAAGTCTCTCAAACTTTTAATATTTGCGAGACCCAATATTCAACCATAATTTTCATCACCCCCCCCCCTGCATAAAAGTGACAATGCAATAAATTCAATAATAAAGCTACAATACGACTTTAACCTCCTAAGGTTCACCGACGTATATATGTTTCGCTGAACTGACACGTTACATGCCCGGACGTATGTCTTTCCGAAGTACGATTTTTTTTCCTAAGCATTGCTATATGCATAACATTATTCCGAATCATTGGGGAGAAAATCGCGTAACTTTAAATCGGCATTTAGGGGATTATTTATAAACCGCGCAAATTATCAAGATAAGTGTTAAATTTTCTATATAATTTTATATATGACAAACCCATGGGGTCTACTGGTATTATTAAACTTGTTCTTAACTTAGTATTGTTAAATTAATTATAAAATACATTGTGCAGTACATTTATAAGTGTATTATTACAGTGTAAAAGTGAGTTTTATTTTTTATTATGTCAGAATGCATTTTGTTTGCTTACCTTCAGTAAAATAATTTTTTTAAAATATTTTGTTTTCGACTTTTCAATATGCTCAAGCCCACTTCGTAGAGTTATCACACTTCCTGAAGGGCCACGCCCCACAGTTTGAGAAACGCTGTTTTAAAGCTTTATTTTTCTCATTGTTCTTAGGGATTTGATCAAAATTTCTGTTTCACTACAAATGTAATAAACGTTAAGCAAATGACGCTGAAATATTAGTACATTCCCCAAATTTTTAATGCAAACCAGAAAGCAAAGTTCCTAGCGATTAAAAAGTTGAACTGTTCAACTGGTAATGTGAATATTTTTAACTTTGTTTTACATAGGGCTTCATTTGTCAGTATTTCAAGCATGTATATATATATTTGCGGGGTAATTAACGCTTTGGTTGAGCGAGACATTTATATACGCCGGCGGCATTTAAGAGGTTAAAGTCGTATTGTAGCTTTAGAATCAAAGTATAGCATTATTGAATTCAATACATTGTTATTGTATGGAGGGGGGCGATGAAAAATATGATTGAATATTGGGTAGCAAATATTGAAAGTTTGAGAAACACTGCTATACACTATTAACTGCTGATTGATATTTTTTAATTCCTGTTTTAGATCAGATGATGTCTATATTGGTTATTTACCGTTAGCTCATTCTTTCGAAATTTCTGCTGGTAAGCATTATTCTTAGAATTCTAACTCTTTTTTAAAGGCGATCATTTAGCAATTAAGGATTATTAAACAGGAGCACACACTCAACGTAATATTTTTCTGTTACAGAAGCATTTTTCTTCGTCATGGGTATTCCCGTAGGATATTCGTCCCCATATACTCTAACTGATAAATCAACCGGAATTATAGGAGGCTGCAAGGGTGATGCTACAGTATTAAGGCCGACAATCATGACAGCTGTTCCGGTTAATATATTTTCGAATTGTTTTATGCATTTTATTTCACCTGTTTGTTTTTTTTCCTTTTTTCTGCTGACTAGCTAAAGCTAACAGTTTTATTTTTCTAATGCTTATAGTTGATGGCCGATAGAATTCGCAAAGGCGTCGTGGAAGCTACTAAACAGAAAAGTAAACTGGCCCAAGAATTTTTTCAATTTGCAATTGATTATAAGCTGTTCTGGTACCGAAAGGGAATGAACACGCCAATATTAAACAGGTTAGTATGATCTCATAAATTTGATTGCCATTCGTCAAAAGAGAAATTTTGAATTGAGTTACCATCGCGTTTCGGAATTTGATAGTAGCAGGATCGTAGCATATTGTCATCCCGCGATATTGCTTGCATTGACCGGATCCAATGACTTATGCGAATATGGAATCGCTTTGTAATCATGTCGATCTTGTAGGAACATACAGCTGCATCACAGACCTTGAGTCAGGAGGTGAGCTTGTTTGCAGCCCGGACAGTGAAAGTCTGGAACAACACGAGCTTTTTGCACTGCTACCATTATTTCTGTTTTATTTGACACTGTAGCTTGACAGCAATGGTGCACCCAACGACATAACTGGGTATAGGCGTGGCACCGCGTCATCTTTTCAGATGAGTCTCAATTTTGTTATCAGCAGCATGATAAATGTACAGCGTCTGGAAGCTCTGAGGAAAATGTGCGTCGTGCGAAAATATGTGTCGTGCAAAAATAAATATTTAATATCCTCAAACGGGTTCCGCACTAGGTGTTGTAGAGGTATCTTCATATAAGCCAGTAACAGTCTCCGAACAAGAATGATCACTTTTATCTAGTGGTTATATTACTCTGCTACGAATCCGAGCATCGTGGGTTCTATTCTCCGGATAAGTTCCATCAACACTGGTGATTCTAAACGTGATAAAGTGGGGAACAATTCCGAAGATTCAAAATTCTAATTTAAAAAAGAATGAAAAAGCTGCTGTGGTTCTATTGCAAGTGTTAGTACTAAGGTTCCGCTATTTTGGAAACCTGATCCCAGAATATGATTCTTGCAGATTGAAGCCCATTTCCGAAATAGCAAGATAACAGCCTACTAATTGAAATATGAAATGGGTTATAAGTAGGATTCAAGTAGAAATTCTTTTCCAAATTTTGGATGTGATAAATCCATCAGCTAATGATAAATACGACACGATAAAAAATCGTCTGTCTTCGCCGATAGCGAAACTCGGCGAACTCAAAATTTTAACACATTTAGAACTGGGCGATAAAATCCTTTACGATTACTTTCCGAAATGTGTAACCTTTCGGACGAGAAAGTAAGTGAACAACTTTTGAAAACTTCGTGGTTGCAACATCTACCGTTTAATATGCGAAGAATTCTGTCCGTGTATAATGACGATTTAAAAAAACTCCCTGCTATCACCGACTCACTGGTGGGGAGTACAATAGTAGTATCTTTTTTTATAAGCCAGTAACAGCCTCTGCGCTCGGACAGGGGTTATCACTTTTGTCTTGTGGTCATATTACTCAGCTGTGGATCCATATGTTGTAGGTTCTGTCTTCTGGATAGGTGCCACCACTGTGTGATAGTATGGGCAGCCACTAGGTACACGATATAAACGCTTCTTGTTCCCGTCGTCAGTATTCTGAACAGCGAATGTTACATTTCTCAGATTTAGAGGCTGGTGATCATTCCCTATTCACGAGACCTCAGATACACCATATTTGAAAAAGATAACGCAGTACTGTATGTTTTCCGATGTATCGTGACTTACCTCGACGTAGAGGGTATTTGACTATCACCCTGGCGAACATGTTCTCTAGATCAGCGGTTGCCAAACTTTTTGGCCTCACGGATCAGTAAATTCATAATTTAAATCCCACAGACCACTAATAGGATTTTTGAATGTTAAATTTATTTATAAAAAAGTGATCGAGGAATGCAATAAATGCATCTTAAAACATAACTTAACGTGATGAGCATATTCCGCATTTTTCTGGAGACTAACGAAATTTTCTCACGGGCTACCACCTTGCGACATCTGCTCTAGATCTCTCGCCTAATGAAAACATCTGGTCATTGATTGCCAAGTCTGGTACTCGCCATCACTCTCTAACCATTGCGATTAATACAATTGGCTTAGACCACAGTTCTACTTACTTCCTCACCTGGTTAGAACCGTTTGAGCTGTGTGTACTAATTCAGGACCCTGTATACCCACAAATTGCTGACAAATTTAATCCTGTTTTCTTCCTTCTACGCCTTATACGTACAGTAAATAAGTTTTTGCTATTTGCTTTCCTTTGTGATGTCGCTAATTTAGTGGCCAGTAGTGCAGCTAATTTGAATAAGACAAGCTTGGTAGTTATTATCAAGATAATCTTACTCGTAAAATGAAGTTTGTGGATTAGTTATCCTACAGTAAAACTTATATTAAAAGCTTTTAACGTATTGTCATTTTTTTTTGTTTCACAAACAATATTGCCTATTTTTATTTTACAATAAGGTTTTTTTATGCAAGCAAAATTACGCTATAATTTGTGTTCTAGATTTTTAAACTTGAAATAAAGAGAATTTTGATTACAGATTAATCTTCAGTAAAATTCGAAACATGGTCGGTGGAAGAGTACGTATTATGGCATGTGGGGGAGCTCCATTGTCTCCAGATACACATGATTTCATTAGAATGGCCTTGGATGTTCAGATGCTTCAAGCTTATGGTATGACCGAAACCGCAGCAAGTGCAACACTGATGGCGAGTAAGTAAAAAAAAATAAAATAGAAAATTCTTTGGGGGGGAAACTGAAAATATATAATTGTGAAAACTTATTTAAATTTATATTCCAGTGCATGATTATTCAACTGGCAGAGTTGGAGCACCTTTGAGTAAATGCTACATAAAATTGGTGGATTGGCCAGAAGGTTTGTAAAAATTTTGAAATACAGATGTAAAATTATTCTCTGATTGAATTGTAGGAATTTGTATTTCTAGAAAGTTTCCTAAATTTATGTACCATATAATCATAAATAATTCAAACACAATTAATAAAAAAGTAAATGTAATTTCTGGAAGTATTGTGTTAAGAAATATGGTATGGAGGAGTTGCTAATTTCTGCAATCAATAGGAATAATTTCTAATACGTAGTATGATCGAAAAGTTCGGGGACAAGGTGTAGAAAACCTTACCCTGAATGGTTCTATTGTATTCTGTCCTATTATATATCTTGAATGGTAATGCCCAAGTTTACTTCTTAAGTATCCCAAATCAAAGTGCTTAAGCAATCTTGTTTTCAATGCAATGCCATTCTTTTTTATCGTCTACTTGAAGTATTGCAACTCTTATTCTTTACTTGGTTTTTTGTCTTCAGCAACTCATAGAAAAATAATAGACTCGCAGATTATCATACCAAAATGAATACAAATACGAGTAGCTAAAAATACCCTGTGTTAATGCTAAAGCAGTTAAAAAAAGTTTTTCTTGAATAAAAGACATTTTTTCTTAAGGATACTAACATCGTTAGATATAAGTAACTTGTGCGAAAACGAAGTATCGCTTGACACTCGCCCCCTCATGTTTTTGAAACTTTGCAGATATTGATAGAAAAATTACTCTTTGGTACATCATTTGCACGGTTTTTTCTCCCTGTTCATCCTGATAAATGCTAACCTTAACTGAATAATTCTTCGTCCTAATTTAATTGACTTGGTTTAAAATTTTTTTTTAATCTGACTCAATGTGTTTACAATACGTAGTACGATCCAAAAATACGGGGACGGCGGTCGTTGCTGACGACGAAAGTAAGTACCTAACCCTCCCCCACCTGACTAGGTTGGTTTAGTCCATGTCATGTGACCAAACTACACGCGCAGCTGTTATCTTCCGAAACTAGTTAGCTTTGCTCCGCGATGTTGGCGAAAGATGACTGTTCTTGAACAGTATTGAACATTAGATTCTGTCAGCGGTTAAGTAAAAGACCAATGAAGTCTTTGGTAGTACTAAATAAGATGTGGTGTGAATCTACCATGGCGAGAACCACGGTTTACGAGTGGCATCTGCGTTTTAAAGAGGGCAGAGAATCTATCGAAGACAATGAACGCGTTGCACGACCTTCGACTTCACGGATCGCGGAAAATGTTGCATTGGTTCTGAATGAGTTCGAAAAGATCGTCGCGAAACACTTACACAAATCGCTGAGGCTACACACTTCTCCAAGACATCGTTTGAGGGAATACCTTCGTCGTAAACGGCTTCAGTTCTGGCAGAGTGACGACTGGTATCTTCTGTATGACAACGTACCAACACATCGATCGCAATTGGTAAAATACCTTGCCAAAATTCGCACTGACGTGCTTTCACATCTCCCCCATTCACCAGACTTTGTATTGTGTGGCTTTTACATGATCCCATGAATGAAAAAACATTTGCAGAGACGCCTTTTTGTGTCATCAGATGAAGTGAAAGCAGAATCGCAGGAGGCCTTACGGGAGGTTGTTAAAAATGGCTTCCAACTGTGTTTCTAGAAGTTATTCGAACACTGGCAGAAGTGTATCGTCGCTGAAGGGGACTACTTAGAATTTGGATGTGGTTCGGTGCTGTAAACTACTTAGGGTAAGGTTTTCTACATGTTGTTCCCGAACGTTTGGATCATACTAAGTACATATTTTGAGCAAATTTTAAAGATTTAAGAAACAAAATACAGAATTTAGTGTTATGGTAAATCAAAATACTTTGTTTTCAGAAATTTATAAGATTTTCTTTTCATTAAAGGTAACTACCATGCCACAGACAAACCTTATCCCAGAGGAGAAATTGTTATTGGTGGCGATTGTGTGTCTTCAGGTTATTTTAAAAATGCAGAATTGACGAATGTATCCTTTAAGGATGAGGATGACATTCGATGGTTTCTGACTGGTGACATTGGAGAACTCTATCCTGACGGAACATTCAAAATAATTGACCGCAAGAACGATCTGGTGAAATTACAGTTCGGCGAATACATTTCGCTAGGAAAAATTGAAGCTGAGCTTAAAACGTGCCCTTTAGTTGACAATATTTGCGTTATTGGTAATGGATTTCATGATTATACAATTGCATTAATAGTACCTAATCTGGAGAGAATGAACGCTCTAGCAAAAAGTCTTGGAAAAGAAGACTTTCCTCTTAGTAAATTGTGCCAGGATCCAGAAGTTATAAGTGCATTTTCAAAAGCAATTGTGCAGCAGGGTCAAAAAAGTAAGTCTGCTTTTTCAAGCTAAAGTTTTGTAACCTTACTCCATAAAATCCTTCAGTGCACTCGTATACATTCATATTTGTTACTGTAAATGTAATATTATACATGAATCGTTTTAGAGGAATTAGTCAAAAGATACCGATATTTTATTTAAGAGTTTTTACTTGATGTACATTAATAGTTATTACTAATACACATAATATGAAGGGAAAAAAATATGATAGGAATTTTAAATCTGTAGAGAAACGTTTCCTGAGAGGGGCATATTAGAAATAATAACTAATGAAATACTAAAATTAATTAGAAATAAAGTGCAAGAGGATTTCATTCAATTTGAAATATGCAAGTAGCATTAAAAAAACTTTTACTTTAGTTCAAAATAAAAAAAAAAAAATGAAACTAAAAAGCTCGTAGCAAGATAAATTAGCAAAGCTTAACAGCTCGGGTGTCTTCCTAGGCCTTATCACACATATACATATTTGGAGCAATTTTCCTTAAGACCAACCACTCTGAGCAATTTCTACCTAGTTGCCATAGCAACGGCTCAGAACAACTTTTCCCCAGTGAGCTAAAAGTATTGCTCCAAATAAAAATTGCTTGAAATTCGAGCCAATGAGGCTCTTAGGCTCCCTACGTCATAAACAAGATGGCGGTAAAGATGGCAGCCTCGGCTTTGTCAAACGCCTCAGAAATGACGTATAATATTTTAAGCAGAATGGTGCTCCATTTCTGTTTTCGACTGTCATTAAAACTACTAGTGGAATAAAATAAATATTAGATGCTCATTTTCTGAAGCAGAAAAATCGGTGAGTAATTTTTCAATGGGAAGATAAAGCGTTGATGACGTCAGAGCATATCGTTTTTTATACGGAAACCCTTCACCCTCACCCTTCTTAAAAAGTTTTCTGAATCTGTTGTTCCAAATATGTGTACATGGTAAGGCCTTTAAGTGTAGAACAAAGTTGCACGCTGCATTACTAGAAACTGAACTATAATACAAAAATATAACAAACTCAAATTTTATATTTCTTCATGGGGAAAACATGAAAAACATTATGTTCCCTTCTTTGAAAGTCATTTATTATTTGTGTATCAAAAGATTTTCTTAATAACAAATTGATCTGAATTGCCAAGAATGATTAACATTCTAAAAACGTAAATTAAAATCAGATCTGGAACTTTATTAGCTTTTTTGACGAATGGAAACGAGAGAAAAATAGACTTCTTGGTGTTTACGGTTAAAACATTTTCTCTCGGATAAATTTAACATAAATTACTGCAAATAATGTATTTCTATTATAATAATATATCTAATGGTTTTTAGGTAAACTAATGCGTGCTGAGATCCCAACCAAAGTAAAACTTGTTTCTGAAGACTGGCAACCCGAGACCGGACTTGTGACAGCTGCGTTTAAAATTAGGAGAAAATACATTCAGCAATTCTACAAAAATTGCATAGATGAAATGTATTCCGTAGATACGAGCACAAATGGTACGTCTAAATCTGCTTGAACTCCAATATCATCTGTGCTGGAAGAAGTCATACTTAAAAATGCGTTAGTAGGAACTACAATTCCATCATATTTAATGCATTTGAACTACATCAAATTGCTAAGAGCCAAGAATGTGTTTATTTTCATTTTTCTTTTGCGTTTGATCTTCTCACCCTAAGCTGTTTTATTAAACTTGGATTTAGTGTTTGTAATGGCTGTGAAACTTGTGTGTTTGAGAGATAAAAGCTTCCGTTATGCAAGTGTAAATATAGGTTTTATGGAAATGTTCGGAAAGATCGTTGTTTTATGTATATGTTCTATAAATAAAATGTTTGGAGATGTTTCTAGTGTTTTTAATAATTCATAAATGTAATCAAAATAAAATGCATACCTTTTTAGTTTCCAGGTAAATTGTGGTACATGTTTTTATTACATGTTCGTACTAATTTGGGCGAAGATTGTTAACTTCATCAAAATACAATGAATTAAATGAGCAGGTCACGTTGTCAGAAAGGACGAAAACTGCACCACTAAAAAAAGCTTTCAATGCCCAACCAATTGGCACACGAAGAAAGGGCTGGCCAAATCTTAAATGGATTGATGGCCTAGAAAAAGATCTCCTACCCTAACTAAGAAGGCTGGCCTGAAAAAGGCTTCTTCAGAAAGCCAAGGCCCACCCTGGGCTGTCAAGCCACTGAGGAAGGAAATTAATTGTAGTACATGTTTTATTACACGTTCGTACTAATCTGGGTGAAATTGCAGAATCGCCCACTGGTTGGCGAGATTTTGACAAATTGCCAATTTGTCGCGTTTTTGCCTATTGTATTTCGGAGTAGCGACCCTACCACAACACGCAACGCAGGAGCGCTAAATTCAAGATGGCGGAAGAGAAATCATTAAAAAAGTCGCATTTTAAAGCGCTAAATTCAATTTCATTTAAAACTCTAATTTACTTTTTTACCTATTCCTTCTCTCAATTCCATGCTTTTTCCATATTTCGGACATGCATACAATGATCCAATTAAACCCTTATTCATATACCATTTTAAAACAGCTATCTTTCCAAACACAGGCAATATGGTGAAAAATCTTTCAGAACACTCAGCATACTTTAGCATACATTCATTCACATTTGCAACAATATCATTCGTGGCCATCGCGAGTATCTGTAAAAATTTACGTGAAGAAAAATAAATTTATCTAGACGTATCCACACCGGAAGAACGAAGCAAAAAAAGGAAAGCTGCTAACTGACGGACAGGCAGACAAGTGATGACTTATTGCTACGTTCAAAGACAATATTCACATCAAAGAAATATATCACGCGTGCGCAAAAATGGTCAATGGTCAAGTATTCAAATTAAAGAAACGTACTGTGCATGAGCCGATCAGGCTTCTCCTTCACTGATACGATATCAGGAAGGTTACCACATTTGGCGCACTTTTCTATTTGGCGAAAAAAATCTCGCCGACCAGTGGCCAATACTGCAATCCACCCCTAATCTGACCATGATAGTTGAGTGGTTATAATCGCGAATTCATTTTTTCTATCGATTCATGCATCTGTGTCTTGTTGCTACTAAAAATCCGCCATGTAAGGGGGCTGAGGCACTAATCTCTTAAAAGTCCTTCCATTGTCGTTGTGTGAAAATCTGTTGACAGGAATGCTGACGTCGTCTTCGTTACTTGATTGTGATTCAAAATTGCTAGATTTGTCACCAATAGCCTTCGTGTAGCCTTTGTGAGTCGTTAATAAACAATTAATCTATCAACAGCATTTAATAGTTGCATAGAAAAATATTACTTGTATAGCAGGGACAATTAAAAAAATTTTGCAAATTAATGCTTTAAAATAATCAAAGTTTTTCAATATTAAATAAAAACATAAAATTTCATTTTTTTTTATCAATAGGAATTAATGCCATTTGAATCCACAAAAATTGTACATTTCGGCAAACTTTTTCGATTCAACATAAATCAATATTTTTTTTGCACATATTTATGATTTTTTTTTATTTATGCAGTTTAAAATACTGAATCTGTTTTTGCTGTTAAATTTTATATATTTTTTTTGAACAACATTAAACATCCACTCAAAAAAAAAAAAAAAGAGTATGTGGGCTTATGGACCACGCGATAGAAGCGATAACTTCAAATTTTGTAATGTTATTTCAGGCGTTAGAGTTAGGTGAATAAAAAAACAAGGGGATATTAGTATTATCATATAAAGTTATTCATTCATATGCCTGTACTCGTAAAGTAATATTTTTTGAGAAATATATAATCATATTTGTGAATTGTATTCTAAGAAGGAAACTATAGGCTTATGGTAGCTGAAATAGGTTATAAATACTTTAGATGCAAATTATTTAAATATCTAAAAAAAACTCCGTCAAGCATTGTTCCATACTTTGTCATGCTTTCATTTGGATCATCTGACATAATTAAATTGAATTTCAATTTTAAAATATCTACTAAAGAGGCTTTGATTTGCCTTCTGAAAAATCTACATTAAAAACCCCACTTAAAATAATAGGCAATTTGTTCAGAAGAGTTGATCCGGCTTCAGTGTAGGCAACTAAATTTTTGTTAATGAATTCGATAATTTTCTCTACACTTTGATTTGGTGAATAGTAACCATTAGAATTATTTGTCCATTTTCTGCTCTACATTTCACTGCACAAATTTCTCCGATACATGACTCATTAAACTCAAATGATTTAGTAGTATTATTACGAGTAATATTGTTATCATTCAGTAATATTGTTACGAGGGTTACAAACCCGAGCGTAACAACGCTTGACTTTTTAAGACGCTTCATTCCACTCTCCGGCAAAACGCTCCTAAAGAAGTTATCACTTCAAAGATAACTTGCCTCCCGTTATAGCCACAAGATAACTTTTGAAAGATGTACAATGAAATTTTCATTTATGTACACCTAATTAAAGCTAAGTAATTCCTTTATACTGTGAACTTCTCAAGTTTTATAGTTATCTGGTATTTAAAATTTTAAAATCAGTAAATTTTTTCATCTATTATGCCATAAAATAAAATATATTCATCCCATTACTAAATCTGAGGTTCACGGAATAAAGATCTCTCTACAAGAGTATAACACCCATATGCAACTTTAGAACCCTAGAATCAAAACTTTTTTTAATCTTTTTGGAAAGTGTGAAAATCGAATTTATAGAATGAATTGCAATTTTGTACAAAAAATTATTTTACGCTTAAACTGTACCCGCTTCGAACGCTGGATCTTTAATTCAGGGGTGGCTCTAGAGCCGGACTTCTGCCCAGGGGAGCATTTGGATTGAATTTCAAATACAGTCAGACCTCTATATACCGAAGTCGCTAAATCCCGAAACAATGTTCGTTATATGGAAAATTCGTTATATAGAGGTTCATCATTCAATTTTCTTTAAGCAAATTTTAAATTCATAAACACTATTTAAAAAAAAAGTTATTATTCACACCTTGTTTAAATTAATATGCATTTTATATATCTTATCAATCACAAAAAAAAAAAAAAAAATTCAAAGAAAAGTTTTTTGACGCCTTTAACCATTTCCTAAAAAATTAAATTTTTTTTTCTTTGATGCTCAAGCACTTACGCTTTGACATTTTCGAGCTGCAATAAATGAAGTTACCAGTATGACTGATCAACATTACAAATGAACGGAGACTAGTTCAAGGACACGGGGATACGAGGCAACTCTACTGAGAGTGAAAGAGGATATCGAAGATGTTTCCAGTGAATTGGACAATGGGGTTAAAGGTTACACTTCTTGGATGAAACGCCCAGAATTCTATTGTTTTCGATGAGTTAGGCCCCTAATAAAACCAGTTCATGACCACCATAAAATGTGTTAAGAGAGAATAATTTAAAATGTCCAAAAAATATTTTGAAAATAGGGAGAAAAAATTGAATCGCAAGAGAAAAAGTTCGTTTTATAGAAAAATGCGCTTCGCTATTGGGAGGTTATTTCACGAAGAAAATCATGAAATGTTCTTGGTTTCAGAAAAAATATTTCGCTATATAGAAAAATTCGCAGTATAGAGGTTCGACTCTCTCTATTTTTTTATTACAAAAAATTTGATATATTTTCTGAAATAATATTGGGTGTTAATTTGGTGTTTCAATCATTGCATCTTACTACCTTATTTTATTACTCTGTATGTTTAATGTCAGTTTTCTTTTTTGTTGAAACTTAAGAAATCGATGCGGTATTACATGTTCATACGCGAAATTTGATAAGGTTACACCAGTGCTTCTCAAACTTTTAGTATTCGCGACTCAATATTCAATAATAATTTTCATCGCGCCCCCCTCCATGCAATAACAATGCATTGAATTCTATAATACTATACCTTGACGCTAAACCTTAAATACGACTTAAACCTGTTAAGTGCCACCGGCGTATATAAACCTCTCACACAGCCAAAGCATTCATTTTATAGACGTATATATACGCCTTTTCGAAGTATGATCTTTTCTGTGCACTGCTATCCTTAAAACTATTCAGAAGGCTTTGGAATGCAATAAAAGGACCTTAACAATGCTTGCGAAGAATTTACTTTTATTTCAGAGTATTTGCTTATTTATTCCTGCCCTCCTCCCAAAAAAACATCACATACTCGCGTCTACGTGGAAAACGGTGACATTAAGAAGCGAATCTTGTAACTTTTAATCGGCAGTTAAGGGATTAATTGTAAACCGTACAAATTATCAAGATAAGTATTAATACAATCCCATGGGGTCACTAGTAATTATCAAACTTGTTCTTAGATAAGTATTGTTAAATTAATTATAAAATGCATTTTATAGTACTGATACATTTATAAGTGTATTTTATCAGTGTAAATGTGTTCTATTTTTTTATTATGTGTGAATGTATTTTGATTACTTTCAGTATAAATTAATTTTTTTTAAAATCTTTTGTTTTCGACTTTTTAATCTGCTCGTGCCCCCTTGTAGAGTTATCACGCCCCTTTAGGGAGGCGTGCCCCACAGTTTGAGAAACGCTGGGTTACACACCTTTCACTAGTAACCTTCTCCCTATCCCGGAGTGAAGTCACTACGGACATTCCTTTCACTCATACGACGTCCGGTGTCAGCTATCCAAAAGGGGACAGGGAGAATATAAGAGTCACAGGAGATTATTTTAATATTGAGTGTGGCTACTATAAGAAAAAATAAACGTTTATATGAACCACATCATCAGTAGACTCTTTAGAAGAAATTGGCATTCTGAAATGGGCGATTCCTTCTCTTGCATTTTACTCGTTTGAAATAGTAACAGGTAATTATGTCGTTAATTTTGAATTATTTTGTATATTTGACTTATATAAAATAATATTTACATAAATAATATAATATACTTATGCTGCATTTTTGTTCGTAAGCATTATTCAAGTTTCTTAGGTGTTTATCTATGGGAACAATTTATCTTTTTTAATTATAATTTTTTGCTTTAGAACGAGGGGAGACATTTTCCATTTTTGTTCGGGGCGGCAAAACTGCTAAAGCCTGCCCTGTTCCATTTCAACAAAATGCTAATGCATGGTTTGTTTGTTTTTTAACATTCTTAGTCCTGCGCGCATCTAATGTTAAAGACCTAAAGTTTATTTCGGATTCTTTTGTTTGAGCATTGTCACACAGAGAGAGCCTGCCCCAGTTTACATCCGAGATGTTCCATAATAATCAAACGACCATCCATTCCATCATTCATCTATTGCCTCATTCACTGAAATATCAACTATTCTTTCAGAAGAAACTGATGTTTTGCGGCAGTACTTCCAAACTGTAGAAGTCAACTCATTTTCACCTAAATATTTTTTTCAATGGCTTAGGCCATAGGTTTCCAACCTTTTTTGAACTGACGCGTCCTTTTCTAGTGAATATTTTGATACCGCCCCCTCCTTCAGAGAAATAAGAGCATACATAATACTTGGTGAATACACGAATAATATTTTTTAAAAATATTCTATTACTAATAAATGTATTTTTTTAATTTAGTTTTTTTCTAAAGCCCCGGATTTTTTTTATTTGCAAGTATGAAATAGTTATTGCCACGAATATACAATTTTAAATACATACAATCAACATAAGGTTACCAGTATTAAAGTTTACTTTTGTTAGTACATAATCAACGTGTTTTTTTTTTAGTCTTTTTTAGACTATATTTGGTTAATATGTCCATGCCCCTCCATACCACATCAAAACTCCCTAACTTATTCTGGGTCTTTTACTTACCCCCTGAAAGCCTCAAACACCCATAAGGGGGCGTTATCACCCACGCTGAGAATCTATGATTTAGGTGAAGCTAATTCATTGGTTTGATTGCATCCCTAACAAAGGTTGGCACAATACTGTTATGTTTGTATGATGTATTCTCGTTAGATTTTGTCTTGTGATAATCACATCAGAAGGTAGCATCAATCAGATAGAAATTGGTTCTTCCTCTGTTGAGTGGTAATAACAATAAATAAAACCCATGTAGCTTCGCATCTATGGTGCTGCAATTCTCTCGTATAGCATTTCCATAGTAGGTTGTAAGTTATTTTGTCAGATGATTTATCCCACTTATACTTTTGCCATCTGATGGCTTTTCGCCCTGATTCATTAATTGTAACTTACAAAGTCTGGCACTCATGCGCTTTTGTATATGACCAACACATTTAATTTTATCCATATTGCATGGTTCTATGCTTTGTAGGTCTGGAAATGTTCTCATGTCTCCACTATCATTGTACAGGGTTAGCAAAATAAACTGCAATTACTTAGAGAGTCCTGGTGGCCGTTCTGCTAGTCCGAAGAGAAAAATATTTGGGCAACTGACATTTCAGATGATGCGCTCGAGGTTTCTGAAATAAAAAAATAGCTATTAAATAGCCACTAGATGGCGCTACGAGTTATCGTGTGAAAAAAGACTATCTGAGATTCAAGAAAGAGTGTCTTACACAAAAGGTCTAGGTCTTAATGAGTGGTCTTACACAAAAGGAATGCAATAAGGACAATACACAATTACAATATTGCACTTACAAATTATTGAAAATAATGCACATTTCTTAATGACATACTGTACTCAGCATGAAAATCAGTTCTTTAAAGCATGTTCAAGATGTGAACTATCATGTATGAGAGACAACGCACTCCATTCTAAAAATAGTAAGATTGGTAATTTAAGTGTTACATTTTTAAAATGTAACTGGCAGCAAAACGATAAGAATTTACCTTTTATAGTTATATGCTTTTAAAATTGGTCACACTAATTTTGAATCAACCGGTAAAATCGAAAAATATAAGCCCACACAATAATTCCAGTTTTTTTTTTTTTTATATATTCTTTCTTTTTCATAGTTAGAGAAAGGGAACCAATGATTTTACCGGTATAAATGACTTTAAAATAGAGGAAAATTTAATTAGAACGCTAAACTTGAATCAGATTTTATGTTCAAGATTCAGGGTAAAAGAGACAAAATAATATATCTAATTAATGAGACGTTTTTAATCCCTCGTTCAAATTTTCTCGGATGATCTTCAAATAAACCAAGCGATATCTTTTTTAAGAGTTGTTAATCTACTAACTGATTCTCTCCACATAAGATTTTCGGGGAGCTTACTTTTATTTTAAAATTGATTGAAAATTAAAGTTTAAAAAGTTGATTCCGTACTTGAATTGTTAATCTTATTGTGTAACTTTGTCACCTGTTGGAATGTATGCCAAATCAAAATTTGAAAGTCTTTGACAGTGTACATATACTACAAGTACCGGAAGACTCAGTTTTAAAAGAGTTTTGTAAGAGCACAAAACATTTCTGTCCATTATGGATACGGACTATATCAAAATATAATTAATATTGAAAACTTATACTTGAGGAAAACTCTTCAAAAGGGTTGGAAATGAACTTGAAACAAAGTTTGACTGCAATCAACGTGAGAAAATAGGTTGGACTGAATGTGGACCAATTAAGGTATCCGACTACGTTCGGAACCGGGATTTTAAAAAAGCGCATAAACGGATAATTTGCATGATTTTTAGTGTCACTTAGATTAGAATACACGCATAAAATTGGTTTAAAGACAACATTATGACAAAAAAAAAAATTATTTAAATACAATATTTTGGCAAAAAGAATAACCTTTTTTCAAAACGTTCTCCTTTTATAAAAAATGCTTCTATATTAATAATATTTTGTGTGTGTGTGCTTATATAAAGTAAAAACTTCTCCAGAGAGTCTGAACTAGGAGTTTTGAAAAATTCACATTATTTTCAGAGTTACCACCAATTGAAATAATTATTGGCGTTTTTTTCTTAAAATGTCTTTCCTCTGTTGTGTGTAGTAAAATATGGATAAAAATCCACTTCTAAGTTATATATTTCAAAAATTGTAGTTCAGCCTCTGTACAGAGGTCTGAGCTATATACAGGCAACATATTATTATAATAGAAGCATTTTTCATAAAAGGAGAATGTTTTGAAAATGGGTCATTCTATGTTCATTTTTTGTCAAAATATTGTACTGAAATAATTTTTTACTAATAATATTCTTAAAATAATTTTATATACGTTTTCGAATCTAAGTGACACTAAATATCATAAATATTATCCATTTTTAGGCTTTTGCAAAATCACAGTTCTGAACGTAGTCGGATACCTTAATGAGACTATTTCAAAAACTTGGGCTTGTACATCATTGTATTTTCATGAATGGTAAGGGAGTGGTGATCTCTGTAAACTTGAGATTATAGGAATTTTGGACGATAACGACCAATAAGCTTGTGGACGAGCAGTTTAAGTCACTTGCCAAAGATAATGACATAACAGTGCGTAGACCGGCCTTGAAATCAAAAGTAGCCTCAAAAATACCAATCAATCACAATATAGGAGATATGAGATTTTTTTTAGTAACTCGAATATTAGAATAACAAATGCATTAATTTAGTCTAAGATGAACCTTTTAAAGAATGGGATGTTGAGAATATCATAAAGAAAGTTTTAGGGACCGACACCCAAATAAAGGAGGTAATTATTTGTCCATTTTGTAAAAGAAGTCAAAAAATTATCCTGGTGGAAAATAATCACGAACGTGTTATCTTTGGAACAGTCCCAGTCTGTTGTTAACGTAGCAGGGATTTTCAATAAGGGCATTATTAATTTGTTGTTAAATCTGAATTCCAACATATTCAGCGTAATTTATGTGTATAACTTTTTTTTTACTTTGATAAAAAAAAAAAAAAATCAAAGTGGGAGGTTGTAACGACACCCGGTGGGTCTATTTAAAGGGCGTCAATGTTTTTGTTTCTTCTTTGTTTGAGGAGTGGCAGTTTCCGGAGTGAAATAAAGAGTGTAGCTTGCATGTTGTAACGCGCGCGTCTCATGTTCTTTTAATTGAGTGTGTTATAATTTAGATGTCACTGCTATATATTCTAGCCGTAGAATAGTTATAAATGCAGCGGGGGGCCGGGAGAGAAAGCTTGGGTTATGAAATGCTGCGGGATATATGATGTACATTGCAATGTATTCAGTACTTATTTATAAATAACCATCGTTTTCGGTTATTTATATTGTAGAAAAATAAGTCTCTTAAATCACCTAACCAAAATTAAGTCTTTTATTCAAATTATAGACAAAATTAAGTTTTATAGTTCGAAAATTCAATCCCTATGAGGCAATATTAAATTTTGAAATTATTTTTTTATAAAATTATTCTTTTAATTCCCAACCATAGAACATTTTTTCCGCGTAGGTTGATTCTAAATAATAATCATTTTATTTTCTCCGTATAACCGCGATCCACCCTCCTATATGGTACAGAATATTTTTCTGCAACATATATTGATGAAAAAACCCTGGAAAAGCATTATTTATGCTAAATAAAATATGAACCTTTAGTTCCATCTTGCATTAGTATAACTTTTTATAATACATTCAGCTACCTTAATTTCTTTAATCTTCATTTATGTACTGGTGTTCAAAATTAAGACAGTTTTTGAATTTTTTTCGATTACCTTTAGAACTACTGGACAGATTTTAACGAAATCCTGGATAACTGACGTAGTTCTCCTCATATGAAATAGTATATGGATGGAACCAAGGATCTATTACCTGTGCTAGAATGTTCGAGAAATCGACCATCACGGCACAAGAGGCTTGATGATCTGAGCTGGCCTCACATTGGCCACGTTGAGCAGGTCCCACAGCTCCATGTTTATGAAAGAGGCACTGTGATTGCTGTGAGATACAGGGAGCCCAATGTTCACCCTTTCAGGGTGTAGTTGGCCCTGATTTTATTTTAACAGATGACAACGCAATCTACATAGAGGTCATCTGGTAGATGAATTCATAGAAAGGGAGGATATTAGCCGAATGGATTGACCAGTTAGATCTCCAGACCTCATCTATAGAGCATGCCTGGGATGCTCCGGGGAAGGCAAATTGCAATTCATCATTGCAATTCAACCCATCGAGAACCATCCAAGGTCTGAAAGCAAAGTTGCTGTACGAGTGAGAATAAATGACTCAGAGGTTCATATATTCTCTTATTCTATGAAATCACGATGTAAGGCCTGTTTATCTGAAAGAGGGAATCATACCCAGTGGCGTAACGTATACACCTGCAACTCCCTCACAGCGAAGGGGGGGGGGGGGGGGGCAGGATTCTAGGGAGCCCAAAGAACCTGACTGACGCCAAATGCGTTTTTAACCAATTTACAAGATATTAATGGCAAAACATGACTTTGCAGGGGGCTAATATTTTATATATATATATATAAGTTACGCCACTGATCATAACCAATCTTTTTGTTATATTCTGCACACACACATGCACACATACACACACACGCACACACACAACTGCTGTTTCATACCTTTCAACTTCAAAGAGTGTTATGCACCCTCATGCATGTGTATTTTAAATGTTGAATGGTTATTTATTATTATTATTTTGCATAATATCAGCTCTATGTACATTCATTAAAATTTGTTCAGTAGTTCTAGAGATAATCGACAAAAATCTAAAACTTCTCTTAATTTTGAATACCAGTATATAATCTAACTCAGTGTTTCTCAAACTGTGGGGCACGCCCCCCTAGGGGGGCATGATAACCCTACAAGGGGGGGGGGCGTGAGCATATTGAAAAGTCGAAAATAAAAGATTATTTAAAAAAGTATCAATTTACTAATCGGAAGCAAAACAAAATATGTTCTGAAATTTAAAATACACATTTACTCTAATATACTATACTTATACGAGTAAATGTATCAATCGAGTAAATGTATCACGAGTAAATGTACGGCACAATGTATTTGATACTAAGTATCAATAATAAGTTAAGAACAAGTTTAATAAATTTCATAAATTTCTAGGGATTTTTTTCCAAGGGCTTATCATATACAATAAAATTACATACAAAATTTAATACTTGATAATTAGTACAGTTTATAATTAAGGTTGTATTGTAACTTTAGCGTCAAAGTATTATACATTATTACTGCATAAATACATAATTATTGTATGGGGAGTGCGTGATAAAAATTATGATTGAAAATTGTGGGTCACGAATATCGAAAGTTTGAGAAGCACTGATCTAACTTCATTTATATTAATATTCACTCATAATCTGCCTTCTGTATTTATGTAATTAACTAAATGATATCAGATATTATTATTTTGTTTTTGAATGTTTTATATATACACCCAACTCTTCTTTTACATGGTCTTTCTATACATGAACTTTTTGTCCTAACACGAATTCCCCCAAAAATTGGGGACTCGTGCCCTTCAGATGAGGAGGATTCGAACGAGTTTATGACAGTTATGATAAAAAAAGAAGTCGATACTGGCAAAGTCGAAGGTGAAGTTCAGCTGTTAACAGCTGATTTAATTCACGACGGTTTGAGATGTGCTACAAGTATGGAACAACATTTTATTACTCATGATCCTAACATAGAGAATGCATTACAATTTCTATGTAATCTTGTGTAAGAGGATATCAAGAATTATATAATAAACCTAAGAAATCAAAAAGACAGTCGGTAATAAGACTTTGTATAAACAAAACAAAAAAAAAAAAACAATAAGAGGCTAATAATAACGAAAGAATATCTTTATTTGGATCAAAACCAACTGTTGGGCTAGACAATCTGACACATCTACTGATGATAGCATTTATAATACCGTTCGTAATAAACCTTCACACTTGTTACCAAGTAGTGATGAATAGTTGTTAGTTAGTAGTTTTATATTCCTAACTTCAATTTGAATTTTTAAATGTTGTATATACCCGGGGGAAGGGAATTACGTCGATCGAGATCGACTGGTGGACCGTCAAGACGATTTGGGGTGATCGCTTGAAGATTAGAAGTTATAGTAATTATATACGGAAATATATTCAAGATTGGTTGACAGTACGCAAACTAAGTCTTCTACTGACTATAATTACGAGAGCTAACTTTAGATGAAAATGTTTTATTGTTTAATGTATTATGAATTGTTTGACAATAAATGCATCATCAGATATTATTATATTTATGGCTATTATCATTATGTTTGTGTGTAATTTTGAGTTTTGCTTTAAACGCGGTTTCAAAAACGTGAGTTTTTATTTTATTTACGTAGGTAAGTACATATTCCATATTTATTAATAAGTTATAATAAATATTGTTGACCTTTTCCTTACCTCATCACACATCTACTACACTGGCCAATGGGGGCACTCGTGAATTTTTCAAAGGGACCGCGGCTCGGTGGTCTAGGGTCGAATGTCTACCATTCTTATATCCTACCCCAATACGCTGCCAAACATTTTTTTTTTTTTTTCATTTTGTAGATTGCGGGAACAAAGAACAGTAAGAAATAAATTATTGAATGAATAATTAGCATTAATTTATGAAAAAATAATTAATAACAAATACTTAATTAAATTTTACGTACTATATACATGGGATTAAAATCGATTGAAAAAAAAATCATGAGCTACGGAGAAGGGTCCGGACTTGTGGGCCCTCCCCCCTTTGTATGTGTCACTGATTTTGGGTGGACCGCAACATTTTGAAAAAATTAGAAGTAGCCCGTACCCTGGAAAAGTCTGCCCACCCCTGGTATATACTTATAGTCTGAATTTTCACTATATATGTACTCATTTTCATTTTTTTTTTGTAACATAAATGAATTATTTTTGTTTTATACGTATGTAACATGGAATTTATTATTACTTTTTTTTTGCACGATTTTTTGGGAAAATATTTAGAAATATTTCATCTTACACAGTTTCTTAAAATTGTGCGTGAAACATTTCCTTAAATTTACCATAAGTCGGTTGTATTTTTTTGTTTACATGATTTTTTTAAGGAACATATCTACTGAGTATAAAACAAGTAATATAAAAAAAATTAAGACAATTCCTACTTAGGTCAACAAAGAAAATTTTTATTTTATAGTTACTTTTTATTAAATATAGTTACAATTAATATAAATATGTATATACATAGGACAGAATCACAACATTAAGTGGCAAAATAGAAAAAGCGATTTTCTATTTTTCTTTCTATATAGAGTGTCGGACTATTTTTTTACAGTTACTATTTATTCATTAATTATTAAATTTAATTATTCTGATAAAATAGTACAGTAGAAAGAAATCACATCCTCAGATATTAGGCCATCCCAGGTGGGACTCGAACCCACAACCTTTGGATTACAAGTCCAGCGCGCTATCTATTGCTCTATAGGAGCATAATGAACGATTTTCCTTTCTATATATGCTGTTGGATTTAATTAATTAATTAATTAATATTTGAAAAAACGATTAACATCAAGTGTCATCCACTACAAGTTAAAAAAATTGTATTTGAACTTGAGTGGATGAATAAAGAGTATTTTATTAACGATTGAAAATTTGAACAAGATATATATATATATAGGAAGAGTGTGAACTAATAGTAGGAATTGAAAAATAGTTGGGTGTATATAAAGCAAATATAATATATTCAAGAACATCTTTTTCTCTACAATAAACTCATCATCTCTCCTTTAAATAATTCTACGTCTCGTGCAAACCATGTAGCAACGAGAAGCAAATTACCTGGATTTAAGTGCGTGCAATGTCTATTGAGGTGTTTTAAGGGGAAATTAATTCAAACTAAAGTCGTTCTGAGTTGCAACATACCACTAGTTACCTAAACCCCGAAGACGCTCATTTTCGGCCAACATTAACTAACTGGTTATCACACGCCGCACGTCATCTATTGGCCTAGTTTTCGAATGGAGAGCCATAAAAGGAATGGACAGCTTTTAACAGAATCGTGACGTTCAAGTTCTGGTCTGAGTTTTAGAGATAAAGACCGGTAAAATACAATGGAGAGATAATAATTACTCCAAAAGTGTAACTAATTATCTAAGACATAGGTTCTCAACGTGGGTGATAACGCCCCCTTGTGGGTGTTTGAGGCTTTCAGGGGGTCAGTAAAAGTCCCAGAGAAAATAAGGGGGCGTTAGAATGGCACGGAAGATCTTCGGCAGATTAACCAAATATAGTCTAAAAAAGACTAAAGAAAAAACGCTAATTATGTACTAATAAAAGTAAATTTTGATACTGGTAAACTTATGTTAATTGTATGTATTTAAATTATTCCTATCACGTGTACGAAAATTCACATATTTCGGTAGTTCGGAAAGTGGATGAAAATCTTAAAGATTGCATTTCATTCAGACCTACATTAAATTGAATGCTATAGTAAATTTTAATTTCTGTAGTGTACAGGTTGTCTTTGTGTGGAGTAGAAAAAATGTTTCGTCCACTGCATTTCATTACGCATATTATCCAAGAAATATAATTAAATACGTTAACCAGGAATTAACATGTGATTCTTTAAAGGCTGAAACTATCATTTTTTTTATTTTGAAAGTAATAATTTATTGTGAATTACTTCATATCATCAAAACCTTCTTTCAAAAGCGTCTTTATAACAAGTATATAAGCTAAAACTTTCATTCCACTCTTTTAAATAAAGAAGAAATTCACAATAACGTTTCAATTTCAACAAACTAAAACTAATATACATAAACTTCTAAAACTGAAATACATAATATTACACATTTCAATACATTTGTTGTAATAACTATTTCAGATTCGCAAGGGGGAAAAAAATGGGAGCTTCAGAAAAAATATGTTCTATTAGTAATAGAAATATTATTTTATAATATTCTTTTGTTTCCAACATGTATTATGTATCCTCTTGTTTCTCTTGAGTGGGAAGGGGCGATATCAAAATATTCACTAGAAAAGGGGGCTCCAGTTCAAAAAAGGGTGGAAACCTATGATCTGAGAGGTATGCGTATTATAATGTTCTTAAGTTATTAGGACATGCTCGAAAGAGTAAAATGCCAAAATTAAGACTGTTTATGGGACAGATATCTTTCCTCCAGTTAGTGTGGTGTGGTAGTTAGGAGAGGGGGGTGCCAGCTCAGGTGTCGTTCACGTCACTTGACCATGGTTCAAAATTACCAATCCGCCGCCAAAAGCCCTCGTGTAGCTGAACAGTGTGACGTTTAATATTCACTCACTCACTCATGGGACAGATATCTTTAAAAATTTGCAATAGAGCTTAGATTTTTTTTTTGTAATCTTAATAAAGAAATTGTAATCATTCTGTAGAAAAACAAAAATAATTTTCTAATTAAAAAATATTTTTTACTGTTTAATTTAAGTTGGTCATAATTTTGGAGATATAATACATGTTTATGTTTAGGTACCCTTTTTTAGAAAAGTGTTTCTTAAATATGTAAAACATTTTTGCACCTATATTAAACTATACACAAAATATAGCGAACCAATTTTTTTAGTAAAATACTAAGATAAGTTCTTTAAAAAACTATAAATCTTACTAATTTTGAAAATTTCTATCACCCCCCCCCCTTTTTCATACATAAAACTATTTTTTTTAAACTATGTACAACTTCGACTAAAAAAAAATGGTTCACTATATGCACAAGTATTCTGTATAGAAGTATAAAGAATTTGGAACCATATATTGCAATATTTTTTTTTAAAAAAAGTGTACCTAAAAGCAAAAAATGATGCTTTGGTGAAAAAGTGAAAAAACTCAACATTTGTAAACGTTTGTTTACATTTTTTTGTCAATTACCTTTTTCATATTTTTAGGTGATATTATCAACGAATATATAAGTTTCATACATTTTAGATTCAGAAAAATATGCACTTTTTAATACTAAAATTGAAAAATCGATTTTTATGATGTCCTGGTTCCCTTAAATAATTTTAAAACATGAATTTCTAGACATTGTTAAATTTTGTGGAAGGAAATAACATTTATTGATATAGGCAAAGTTATCTTTTAAATTTTGTTGTAATTCAATCATTACTTTACAAAAAAAAAAAATTATGTACACATAAGCGCATATTAAGTTTTTAAATAAATTTTACATACATTTTTTTAATATAACAGATAATTTTGATCCCCCCCCCCATTTGCAAGAAATTAAAAAATTCAAATAACATGCAAAAACCCGACCAAGTTTCAAAACTCGGTTTTCGGTTTTTCATCAAGTTAAAATCATGTCAGATTTTTTTAAATAAGTTATAAAAATAGAGTATTACTTTAAATATAGCCTACTTTAATAAGAGGGAGGCTATAAATTAAGGAATATATAAACAGGTAATATATAAAAAAAATTAAGTTAATTCTTACTTAGGTCAACAAAGAAAAATTTTATTTTAGTTACTTTTTATTAAATAAATACAATTAATATAAATATGTACATACATATGACAAAATCACAATATAAGAGAGAGTGGCAAAGCAACTTTTACATTAACATTAAAATCTTTTTACCACATTAAATTTGTAAGTACCTTTTTTAATAAAATTCTATATAATATGTAAGAATTTATCTTGAAACCAGTGTAAAAGGAATGCTGACGTCTAACTAGCATATGATTATTCAAGTTAAATCTTCACCACATTTTTAACGAAAGTTGTTTCTCCGATGGTGCTGCCATCTAGACGAATAATATGGACTTAAATATATCACTTAAATTATAATTAATAAATTAAATTTAACTATGAATTAATATTTGGAAAAAACAGTAGTAACATCAAGTGTCATCCACTACAAGTTTAAAAAATGTATTTGAATTTGAATGGATGAATAAAAAGTATTTTATTTATGATTGAAAATTTGAACGAGATATATAAATAAATATATAACGGAGAATGTGAACTAATAGTAGGAATTGAATAAAAATATATATACAACGTGAAATTTAGCAATTGGAATTATTGTTTATTTAGAATTACAAAATAAAATGAAATGTAACTCAATTTCTTTATTATTAATTCATAATATGAAAATAATAGGAAAGTAACATAAAAAACATAACTTATAAATCTTTTTATTTTAATTAAGCAATATTTAAGTAAAACAAACGTGCCCTACAAGTCATATTTTCTGGACGAACGCAATTTAGTATAAAAACTGAAACCCATCCTAAAAAAATTAGCTCATTCACACGGTCTGTCAATATTGTTTAAAACAATATTGTTCCTTCTATCTTTAAATTTATTTTGTGGCGCGCATTGTTTCCATTTACTTGGCTACAATATATTTTTATTTTCTGTTTACCGTTCGCTCCTAGAAAGTGTACATTTCCTTTTTATTAGAATGTAAATAAATTATTATAATAATATTTCATGAATAATGGTAGAAGTACAAAATTATTTATCACTTGACAAAAAACTATAAATGACTTTCGATTTTTCGGGAAAACTCGGGTTTTATGGTTTGATAAATTTTAATCAAAAGCCGGTTAACCAGGTTTTGCAAGCTCTGGTATAACCGCGGTAGCCTGGTAGTCAAGGTAACAGACCCGTGGCCGGCGTGTCATGAATGAACTCGAGTCTAGTATCGCTGAAGACCCACTGTGTAGGGGAGCGGTGTACGTTAAATCTGTATAGAGCTCAAACGTCCTTCCGTTGGTGTGGTAGTTAGAAGAGGGGGTGCCAGCTCAGATTACGAGCTTAAAATCAGATCCCAGCTTAAAATTACGAGGTCCGTCACCGAAAGCCCTCAAATAGCTGAACAGTGCGACATTTGTATTCACTCACTCACGTAAGTACTGGTCCCTGTTAATGTATATATATATATAAAATCTGTTTTAAAATGAAATATATATATCTAAAATGGCTTGAAATTCCTTCCTTTTAGATACTTTCTTACTATAGGTCAAGCATTTCTGGAGTTATCATTTGTTTTAAGATTAAGATTACTATACACAGTTTCATTTTCAACAATAAATATCAATAGTGACACGATGTTGAAAGAGTTGGTTCAGTCACACCCCTCGTATAAGACTGCGATATATTTTTTATAAACGTTACGAATTTATTTCGCTTTTTAAAAGTATTTTTTTAAAATAAATTTCAGGGTTGTTTGTTATTTGATAACTCATAAGTTTTCTGTTGGCTTGTATTAAGGTATTCAATCCATATAATTAACAAAAGGACCAAAATTATGAAAGTCATAATAGTTATTATATTGCTTAGGGCTGAATTTAAAATTGAGGAAATTTATTAAATCAAACATACAAGTCAAGCATAAAAAATAAAATTCGCAAAATATTACTAAATTAATTACTAAATGAATACGTTAATCCACCTTTCGTTTCCTTAAAGAAAATATAATATAATACGGGTGTGACACACACACAAACAAGACAAGTCCAATAAATCATTGCACTAAAAGAATTAGTTCTCCATGACGTATTACCCTCAAAGTAGTTCCCTTCAGTATCCTCACACTTCTGCACTCTGTGCTGCCATTGCTGGTAACAGTCCTGGAACGAGGGTTTTGGAAGGCCCTTTAGTAGATTCTCAGTTTTTACCTGAACCTTTTCAACTGAAGTAAAATGGGTTCCTTTTAAGCAAGATTTAACTGTAGAAAATAGAAAAAAAGTAGCATGCGGGACAAAATCAGTGAAATAGGAGGATGCCCTAGCACAGTAATATTTTTTCTGGTCAGAAATTGCTTGACAGATAAGACCGTGTGAGCGGGTGCATTGCCTTGCTGTAACAGCCATTCATCACTATCCAATTCTGACCTTTTTTGCGTAATTTTTTCACGAAGTGTTTTTAGTACTTCAATGTAGTAGTGTTGATTAAAAGTCAGACCTCTAATGTGAATGGGAACCCACTCATAAAGTGAACTTAAGCAATGTTTTGGTATGTAATCGCTCATCTTGGGCACCCAGCGGGTTCATCATTTTCCACATTGACCCTTCCACCTGAAAACCGCTTATACCATTCAAACACATGTGCACAAGACAAAGTACCATCTCTATAAGCCTTGTTTAATATTATAAATGTTTTCGTGGCTTTCGTTTCTTAAATTTCTCAAGAAACTTGATGTTGATTCGACATTTTTCCGGCAGAATGCAGTTAAACGTGTTAACTCAAAGACGCAGTACTCCCAACTGACGCGATCTGTTAAGGTGAAACTGGTCACATGGATAGAGGAGGTGCGTGGGATGACGTCACCAAAACAGTGGTAGCCAACTTCTCTCTCTTTTCAAGCTACACACTTAGTCTCGTTTTTTTGTGTCACACCTTGTATAAATTGACCATATAGGAGTAACTCTCATGAACTGATCTACATATTCATATTTTCTTAATCAACATTTGGTACAAAATCTTTTTAATTAATACATGCATGTGTTTTTATTTATTGTTTATTATATTCACAAAAACTTGTGTATCTAAAAGCGATAAAAAGATTTGTTTACAGAACTATTCAAAAACATTCTATTTTGAATTTTATTATGGACAAGTGTAATTTAATAGTTTCAAAATTCATTTTTAGCTGAAAATATTTTTATAATTCAGTAGCTTAATATACCGAAAATTCAGAGCAATCCTCAAAAAATCTGAGAAAACATCAACGATTTGTGTTGTATAGTAGTATGTTTAAAGTGCATTGTCCAAATTAAGGTTACAAATATTAACAATGCTTACACATACTCACACCACAGTTCCTTAACTCAGTGGCGCGACAGCCTATGAGGGTCAAGGCCTACTGTGCCCAATTCAGTATACGCGACCTTGGGCCCTGAGGTGCATGAGTCCCACTAAGGTGGTCAGTCTGACGTGAAAACCCCCAGTGTTAAGTTCCCAAGCAAGCTTGGTACTCTTTTATCGACCCACTGAAGGGGTGAAAGACTGAGTCGACCCTGTCCAGCCAGGGGTTTGAACCTCGGACCTGGGGTGTGGAAGCGCAATGCACTAACCACTCATCCACTGGGCTACACCACAGTTCCTAGAAAACAAATAATTTTAATGCAAAGGAATTAGGTACACATGTACTCGTATTTCAGGCCGTGAGGCGGACAATAAATAGAGGGGGAAAATGCAGTAGCTAAGTGAGTGAGTGATTGAATATTAACGTCGCACTGTTCAGCTACTCGAGGGCTTTTGGTGTGGACCTCGTAATTTTGAACCATGATCAAGTGACGAGGACGACAACTGATCCGGCACCCTTTCTCCTAACTACCACACCAATGGGTGGACGTTTGAGCTCTCGACAGATTTAACGTGCATCGCTCCCATACACAGCGGGTTTTCAGTGGTACTAGGTTTGAACGCCTGACACGCCAACCACGAGTTCGTTACCTTGACCACTAGGCTCCCACGACCACATGCAATAGCTAAATGTAAGACGATATGCAAATAAGAGCGACATTGGTCAAAAGAGGATACATCAGAACTATAGATTAGTTGGACTAATAAAAAAAGGGGGGAAGGTACTTCGTACATCAAGAGTCACAACAAGCCCTCATATTATTAATGAGGGTGTTGATCATCGATTGTGCCAGTTAATTCTTATTCTTCCAAAAATGACAATTTCAACGTCTGAAGTGTCCTGGGTGGAGATTGACAGCGTGCATTGACTCTTCCAACGACATCCCCAACGTTCTTTATAGGACTGAGTTCTGACGACATTACAGACACCACTATCCGGAAAATATTCTTTTTCAGATAATCAGTGACAAGTTCAGCCCTTTGTGGTTGGTCGCTATTGAGATCTTAATTTTGTACAGCAGTGTAATCTACCATAAACATGATAACGACAAACAACGAGAAATTAATAATAATAATAATAATAAAATAACCCAATTCATAGTCTATATTTTCTATTTATATAACCCTACATGTAAGGTTGGTTTGTTGTTGTTGTTGTTACTAATGCCACCTGATCGACAAAGGCCAGATCAAGGCCCTCGAAATTCATCATGGTAAAGGGCTAAGTGACGCCTGTCGTTAGCCGTAGTTTTGAGCACCATACAGGTGACAGAGCAATTTAGCTCGGTTTCACCCCAATTTTGAGGGAGAACACCCTGGGGGTTGTCAGGGGCCTCCCACCTCTCTTCCCCTTCCACCAACCTCACGAGAGGACTTGCGGCTTGACGGTTATTCAAAGTAACCCCCTGCCGCGAAGGCACTATACATTTACAAACATCCATGTCTTCTTCGGGATTCGAACACAGTCTCAACGGCACAGCAGTCAGCTTCGCTAACCACTATACCGGATGGGCGACAAGGTTGGCTTAACTAATTAAATCACAGCATAGTCAGTTTGATCATTTATGAATACTATTCTATTTATCACTACACATATGGTCAACACATACACTGGTGTGCAAAACTTGAGCAAAGGGTGTTTTTTTTACCATAACTTTACGAGAAATCATCTGAGAGACAAGGAATTCAGAAATGAGAGACAGCATTTGTACTAAAACGATGACGAAAGCATAGTTGCGCAAAAATGAATACAATGCATACAGTATGGAATCAAACAACAACAAAACAAAAAAAGGTTTATTGAACTCACAGGTTCGTTACACGTGATTTGCCTGTCCAAGAGGAAGAACAACAAATGTTCCTTAGTATGGGATATGTCTTTCCCTTATTACAATAGTTGCTCTGCACCCTCTCTCCATACTCAGCATCAGATTGTCCAATAGTTCTTCAAGTAAGAGTGCCCATTTATCAACCAGAATCTGTTTCAGTGTTTGAATATTTTCTGAAAGATGTAATTGTGCCGCAAGGCATCTTCCCAAAGTATCCCACACAATTTCTATGAAATTTAAATCAGGGGAGAACGCTGGCCAATCTGTTCCAGAAATATCTTCACTTTTCTATAGCTACTGAACATCAGCAGTCCAATGTGGCCTTGTATTGTCCTCCATAAAAATGAAGTCTGGTCCAATAGCACCTCGGAACAGACGCACATGGGGAAGGATTGCCTCCTTGCAATAGCGATCTTTGGATACAGAATCTCTGTCGAAAACGTGGAGCCCAGTCTTCCCGTTCAGCGCAATGCCTCCCCAGACGACAACTACAGGACCGCGGTAACGGTCTTTTCCCGTGATGTTACCTGGATGAAACAGTGTGTTCCGACCTTTCTTCAAATCCTGGCTTGGAAATGAACGACTCTGCACACTTGTGGCACTGAAACGACTCTCATCCGCAGAGGACACGACTCCATTGATGAGATGTTCAGTTTTTGTGCTCCTTACACCACTCTAAACTGTGCCGGTAATGACCAAATTTCAGAGGGATGCAGAGCTAAGGATGACGGGTGAGTAGGCCCCTTTATGAAGGCATTTGGCCTACACTAGTTGCCCTGTTGCTGTACACATTTGCTAAGCAATTGCGCTTGCTGACTTGTATCGGGCTCTTTTCACCCCTACAGAGTGATATATCAATCATCCACTGCAGTTGTTGTCTCTATGGTGGCCACCATCAACCTTTCTAACAGCTGTACCTCTGGTTTAGAGGGCTTTCCAAGCACGCAAACCGACACTTTAGTTGATTCCGAACTCTTCTGCTACACTGGTCAAACTATATTTCAGATCCTTCTTCCACATGTGAAGTGGCCCAGGTGATTTCTTCTAGCCATATTTCACGAAAGAACTCACTTGCACTTGCAGCGAATGTCTATAAAAGCGCCTCTGTTTTTCCTTTTATTGTAGTCTTGAGCTGTAAGCTTTGACTGTTCGCGTTTTGCGTTCCCTCACGTCGCCTGTGACGTTTCGTTTCTGATATTTGCAAACGAATAACTTTTCTATTAAACTGCGTGTACATTGTATAACATCTTTTTTTTTGTGCAATTTTATGGGTATCTTCTTAAAATTTACATTGTTTCTTAAGTTTTGCACACCAGTGTAAATTACAGAGGTTATCAGGATAGACATCACTATTTCACTAAATATGATGTGGTATTTTTAGAGATTGTGAAAATCTGGAAATTTGTTTAGTTTTGGAGATTTCTAGAGCAGTTCTTTCAAGTACAGATACGTGTTTATTTTGTCAGCATATAAAGTTGGAACACACAATTATTTTTATATAATCTTTTTAGATCGTGATGTGGTATGTGTTTGATTATATCTGCTTTATAAAAAATCGTATTTTACAAAGCAAAATAAAACCTTTATCATGCTGTGTTTGCTTAAACACATTCACTGGTTTAGTTTCGGCATTTTATATAGGCACTAAAATACTAAAAAATACTTCAAGAAGAAAATTCCTAAGCTATATTTGGAGTTTATCATTTGCGTTTTACTTCCTCTGAAGCGTTCATTTTTTTTTAACCAAAAGTCCTTAAAAAAAAGGCACATTTTTTATTGTTTATAATTAAACACCATACTAATTCCCGCCTTGACCACAAACAAAAAAGTATCGGACGAAAAGCATTTCAGTACTTAAGGCCAACTACATCACCTTTTCAAAATACTAGCCCTAAATAATCACCATACGAATTAAATATAAGCGCAAATTAAAAAAGAAAGAAAATATCAATGCGCGTACAGCGTACTGGCTAACCAGTTTAGGCCAACTTTCGGTGGCCCGTACGTTTTATGGGCAAACCGCTTAAAGGCTTAATGAGTAAATACCGATTTAAATAGTTTAGATTGTATTGTAATAAGAGTAGATTCTGGTTTTTCCTACAAATGGGATTGTTATATAAAAAAAACTTAACTAAGGACATGAAATATATTTTGTAGTTAAGATGCGAATGTGTTTTGCTCACGATTTCTGTGTATAACTGTTGACAGTGAAACAATGAATATGACCCCTTCGCAATCGAATTTCTAACACCACTCGCAAACTTTATAATATTATTTATTAAAAGCGTCAATTGACTGTTGAATCGAGAGAGACAGTTTATTGTTTTTAAAGTTTCTTAATTGTGCGTGATTTTGTCATTTTTTTAGTCTGTGGCAATTTTTCTTTTCTGAGAGATTAGTAATACTCTAACTCTCAGCTAAATAATTCACACCCAACTACTATGTTTCCTTTACTGAAGCAGATCAAATACAATTCATATGACAGAATTATATTTCATCCTTCAGGGACTTAATTTCTTCAGGTAAATATTAGGTTTTATAGCCCTGAGGCATCTAAGAGATTTTTCCTGTTTCCCCGACGAGGTTTGCTGTTTATAATAAACACCAGCGACACGCATTCTGGATCTCCAGAGATTTTTTTAAATGTCAATTTCTTCTCCTTATTATTGCACCCTCTTCGATTTTCCCCATCTTTTCGCGTTTACATAGTTTTGCCCGGATCACTGATTAAGTTTTTTTGTCAATTATGGAGTTTTTGGTGCTACTTGGCCGCTCGTAAGTGCCAATAAACCAGCAATTATTTTTAATCAAATCTATATAAATAAAGATAAATGTGTGTGTCTGTCTGTCTGTATGTGTCTTATGCCTTCCTAAACCGTTCATCCGTTTGTGATGAAACTTTGGGAAATAGTTGGACGTATGCCCGCGAAGGCTTCTGAGTTAGTCAAACTATGTTCCCATTGTTGCCCAAGTGGAGTTGCGGCTGATTATAAGGGGTGTTATAGATAATTATTTCCATTTTAAAAATATTAGGCGTTCAGCACTGAAATTTGGTAAGCAGATTCCTTTCATGGAGTAAATACCCGCTAATAAATGATTTTGCAAAAATCGAGAACCAAGTGGCATTACGGGGCGTTAGAGATAAATATATTCTCATTTTAGGGCTATTAGACCTACAGATTTGAAATTCGGCAGGCATGTTCCTTTCATGGAGCAAAGATCTGCTAATAAATGGCTTTGCGAAAATCGACAACCAGGGGTGGTTGCGGGGGGTTAATTGGGACTTAGAGACAAATATTCCCGTTTTTGAGTTATTAGACCTTCAGACTAGCAATTTGGTAGGCATGTACCTTTAATGGAGTAGAGATCCTCTAAGGGAGAGTTTTGCCAAAATTGACATCCAAGAGAGAATGTGAGGGAATTTTATATATATAAAAATTCCCTTTCATGAATGACTAAACCTATAAACTTGAAATTTGGAAAACATAACTTTCACTGAACAAATATCTGATAAGAAGAGGGGTTTCAAAAGTCAACTCACATGGGTGTTACGAGGGCATTATAGATTTAAAAAAAACCCATTTTTTGCCTCCGTATTTCAATTTGGCAAATCTGATTTTTTGTTGAACAGCGATATGATAAAAAAAGATTTTCTTTTTTTTTGTTTAATTTACAATTCACTTATATTTAACACATAAAAAAATTTCTTTTTTTCCTTCAATCTTTATTATTTTATTTTTCAATTCACCCATACGAAGAAATGGTATACCAGCTATACAAAATATTATTTAATTCAAAACCAATCAAGCGTAATGCTTGCTTGAGATGTGTGAAGTGTGGACGTGGTAACTTAAAGGATATGGTCGTGGATTCGTGGCCGGCATTTTGGGGATTTGAGTCCGGTGTGGTAGCTTTTAGAAGAGATACCACAGCTTGCCATTTGACTGTGGCTCAAAATTACAAGGTCGGTCGCCAATAGCGTTTGAGTTGCGCCATAGTGCGACTTCAACAAACGCTCTCTCACTGAAATGTGCATATTTGATAGAATATTTTTTTTCAAAATAAATGAAAGTATCAAACAGTGTAAGTGATAATTTTTCATACTGTCGTGCGTGCTTTTGCAAATATATAAATTTTTTTACGAAACCTTTTCCTGCCCATTTAGTTTTCTAATACACTGGAAAGTAACAGAAAACTGATTAGTTTTTGTGAAAATCAATTGAAAAACTTGAGAATGCTCGTTTTAAAGCTGTTTTTCTTTCTTCTACCTCTATGTCAAGCTTTCTATGTCGCTAATCTTATATATTTTGCGATATAAACTTTGCTATAGTCAATAAATATTCTGTAAATAATAAGTCTATAATAAATATGTCGAACAGGATTTGATTGATTTTGAAAGCACACCAATAAATTTTTCTTACTCACTGCAAGCTTTTTATATTTTACTCCATTCGTAACAGGAAGGGTCGTCAAATTCAAAGAACTTCCAACTCCTCAATAAAGAATAATATACCATTCTCTCCAAGCCCCGAATACCGTTCATTCTCCCCGCTTTTTTCATTTCCTCCCTCCACAGCCCATCCCTACTTTTCAATTTTCACCACAGCGCAAAAATCGATCTGCACATCGGCGGCGCTGCGATCGGCAGGCAGCGTTTTGTTGCCAAATTGAAGATGAACTGTGTCCGAAAAACCCGATCAGTGGGCCGCTATGCCGTAGCTCAGTGAAGACGTGTCCTGACCGCTAGGTGTATCTTACTCCACTAACTAAACGTGCTCTGACTTGAGTTGTGGTGAAACGCGACCCAAAGAATTCTAATTCTTTTTTTGTTTTGTTTACAACCTTGTCATCGGAACTCTTCTTCCGCGTGTGTT
This sequence comes from Trichonephila inaurata madagascariensis, assembly GCA_019973955.1. Taxonomy (NCBI): domain Eukaryota; kingdom Metazoa; phylum Arthropoda; class Arachnida; order Araneae; family Nephilidae; genus Trichonephila; species Trichonephila inaurata. Next base: position 86,909 of record BMAV01009606.1, on the reverse strand, counting down.
TCTCGCCGTAGGCAAATTGCAGACGATTTTGATAATTTGTTAAAAGAACGCTCGTGAAGAAAGAAGAATATTCCATTGACGGCAACTGTCACCTACTCGGACCATGTGAGAGAGTTTTTGGAGAGGTGAGATGTTCTTTTTTTTTCTTCTCCCTTTTCTCGTCTGTTATTGACGTGCCATCGGGTAGTTTGTTCGATGCGTGAGTCACGGGATCGTAGGCGGCGTTTTTCCACCCACTTCACGTGCTGATTAAAATATCTTCTCCACCCTCTTCCTATTTTGTGCCGGCAATTTTTTTTTTATTATTATTATTGCTCCGTCGAAGTGAAGTGTCATGAACTGGCTAATAATTATTTTTTGAGACACTGTTTCAAAACGAAAAAAGTTTTTCAAAGCCGGTCTTTTTGTTTCTGCGTTGCCTCAAACTATTGGAGCGTTTTTGATACAAAATGTAGCGGAGAAATTAATAGTTTTTGAAATATGTTATTTATTGGAACACATTTGTGTTTAAATAAATTAATAAATTAAGTGTTTTTATTTAATTAAAATATTATTTTAAAACATTTTTTTCAATTAATTACTGGAAAGTTACTACATTTTTATATTTTCAATTAAAATTATAATTATACATTACTACTCATAATTTTCGCACATTATAAAATTAATTAATCAGTGTTTTAAAATTACAATTTTGAACTGAATTTCCATTTTTTTCAGCTTTTTTTATAAAAGCTAATTATTTGCGTAAAAAATATTGAATATTAAATATGATCTTTTAAAATATTTTTGTTTGTTTAAAATTTTTATACTGAAGCGCTTGAAATTTGTTTATTATTGTTTATATGAAATGGATATTTATTTTCTTTCCTGTTTTTTTTTTTTTTTTTACTCATTAAGAAAATTAAAAACATTTTAAATCTACTTCATGCATTATTTTTTACTGTAATTAAAACATATTTTGTATTATATTTATTTAATAGCAAATCGATATTTTGGCTATGAATGTAAGCGAATACATTGTTAATGCTCTATATGGATTTGGGATTAACAATATTAAAATTTTTATTTTCTGTAGTAATATATTGGAAAGAAAAGGGGGAGAGGGAGTCTTGAATGATACATATAACTACAGTAAGAGGGGAGGGGAGAATGTCTTAAATGATGGATGCTATGTAGTAACAGGATTTTGGACACTGAACCATACGCCTGTCAAGCAGTTTTTACCACTGAGATCGGTATGCGGCAGGAAAGCGCGATGTACGGAGTCGTATCAGTAACTTTTGGATATATGAATAAATACACATAAGTAACGCTTTCACGAAACATTTTATAAAACACAAAAAAAAAGTTGTGGATAAATCGTTCCAAAAAATGCTACATGTTACAAAAATTTTTATTCAAGGATAGCATTGTTTTCTTCAATGTCTCGTACTGCGGTTTTTTTTTTTTTTATTTTCTTTTCTTTTGTTGTTTCCGATGGTATAAATTTGCGTTTATATATACGTTTTATCATTAAGACTGAAATTGCATCTAAACACTTTAGATTCATTACTTTCCCAGATTTAAATTGTTTTTAAGATTATGTAAGATAATAATCTAGAACCTTATAAATAATTAGTTTTTTTTTCTAAAATAAACCTCTTAATAATCACTACAAAAGAGACATTCGTAATGGAAGTAATATTTTTATTATTGGATGAATGATATCTTGTATATGATATTTATAACCAAAAGCCTTCAGTTAATGAATATACTTGTGTAAATAAACGGATAAGAAAGCAGTTTTTGTTGCTTTGAAAATTTATTGCAACTTTATAGAACAAGGCTAATTAAAGACCATATTTTTTATTTCTTATTCACAGCTTCAGCTTTTTACTTTTCCTCTCGACAAATCTTTGCAATACTGATGTATAAGGGATTTTGCATTAGGAATTTCTGATTCCAGCGCAGAGACAATAAATCAATAATTCTATCTCTATTTTTGAGGAATTTAAGAAATTCTTAAACTTCAAATAAATATCGTGAGCACATCAAATTTTCGTTTTTCTGCATTCTGAGATACTCTATCTTGGAAACACTGTTGACTGTTATTACTATCTGTGGACTTCATTCTTCCCTAGAAAAAGTCTTAAACTGATTGGTTAATATAGAAAAACATCGCTATTGGCGATGAACATCGTAATTTTGAGCTAAGATCATCAAATTTCGAGGGCATTTTAATTGGTACTTTTATACTTCTACAAAGCTTTTAGATCACTGTGCACATGATACCTTATTACCTTTAACCCCATAACTGGTTTGTCCGTACACCGTACGGGCTACAACGGGTTTTCTCGTACGCTGTACGGGCACTGATATTTTTCTCTTTCTACCGTTGATTTGGACGTATTTTAAAGTGTCTTATAGTGTGATGCTTAGTGCTAGTGTTTTTAAGAGATGCAATTTGTCCATGGTAGTGTAATACTTACCATCTGGGATTTTCTTTCTGGTGAAGGCGGGAATTTTTCATAGAAGGCAGGAATTTAGATTCTTGGAAAAAACTTCATAAAGAATATGGATTATGGATTGGCAAGGCAATATACAATCGGTTACTTGAGAAAAAGTGAAAAATAGAAAGATAATCCAAAAAGGTCGATATTATCTTTGGCTCTATTGTAGTGTAAGATTTAATATTTTACATCATGCTTCAAATTGTGTGCATGCATATATACGTATGCACACACGCACAAAATCCTCAACCGTTTGATAAAGAGGCACAAACATGAAATTATTTTGTATGAGAGAAGCTCTTTTAAGATAAATGAATCATTCTTCATAGCATGCAGAGTGTACTTATGAAAAGCAAACATTTAGGGGGGCTTGTGTTCCCCAATTATAAAATTAAAAAAGTGTACAAAACATTAAAATTGAAAATTAAAATAAAATTCTTCCATTTTCACATTTTGTTAAGTATTATGCTTAGTGATATGCAATAAAAAAACATGCTTTTTTTTAGAGTTTTGGGCATGAAAATTAACCGCTTAAAGAGTTAATGTACAAGAGTCATTTTACTCCATTAACCAAGAACTGCTAGTAATATGAAACTCATCACCTTATCTTAAGGTATCCGAATACGTTCGGAACCATGATTTAAAAAAGCGCATAAATGGATAATTTTCATGATATTTAGTGTCACTTAGATTAGAATACATGTATAAAATTGTTCTAAGGACATTATGACAAAAAATTATTTAAATACAATATTTTGGCAAAAAATTAATTTAGAATAACCTTTTTTCCGAATGTTCTCCTTTTGTAAAAAATGCTTCTATTGTATTAATATTTTGCCTGTATTCAGCTCAGACCTCTGTACAGAGTCTCAACTAGAATTTTTGAAACATTCACATTATTTTCAGAGTTACAACCATTTGAAATAATGATCGGCGTATTTTCTAAAAATTTCTCCCTTCTGTTTTCGTAAAACATGGATAAACCGACTTCCGAGTTATGCGTTTCAAAAATTCTAGTTGAGCCTCTGTACAGAGGTCTGAGCTATATACAGGCAAAATATTAATACAATAGAAGCATTTTTTACAAAAGGAGAACATTTGGAAAAAAGGTTATTCTAAATTAATTTTTTTGCCAAAATATTGTATTTAAATAAATTTTTTTGTCATAATGTCCTTAGAACAATTTTATACATGTATTCTAATCTGAGTGACACTAAATATCATAAATATTATCCATTTGCTCGCTTTTGAAAAATCACGGTTCCGAACGTAGTCGGATACCTTAAACCTACTATGATCTCAATTAAAACTGAAGTAGAGTCACAATATAGGTTGGTGTGGAGTAACTAGAATTAGGGAAGCAGTTCTTTTAATTTTAAAATATAGACAACATCTCAGCTGATACTTTATTATTCTTGCTTCTCTACACCGCCTTATGCGAGGATTTTAAGAACATGTTCAGTTTAAGGCTACAGCCGCCATTTTAAATTCTTAAATGTGATGCCAATCCTATGGAAATTCTTTGTTTTTCCTGAAGTACAGATTATTTATGAATTAGAATGATATATAAAATGCGTCCGAAAGATTAAAAACTAGCTATATTTTCTCCAGAATTACATTTTATCCTCCGATTTCCAAAAGTATTCTTATATCTGTTTATTAATTCATTTGTGAATTTTCAGATTTTTGCGGAAATTATTTGGAATATATACAGTTGTCGGAGAAAAACTGTAATTTTGAAAAACCCATTAATATTTTTCGCTGTTTTGGATGCACTTTATTGCATTCAAATTGATGTAACGTTCAAGATTTTGAGAAAATTAGAATTTACATTGGAATAACATTACGTCCACGAAATCAAAACGGAAATCGCCATTATTTATAAAATATTCTGTTAGTGGAATGCAGCTTTTCGAGTGCACGTCTCGACTCATGTATTGTTGGTCGAGAAGCACTCACAATATTAAACTCTGGGCTACAGTATAAAAGGCCGCTCTTGCCTAGTGGTCATGGTCACGGACTCGTGGCCGACGTTAAGAAGTCTTGATACCACTAAACACCCGCCGCGTAGAGGGCTGATAAACTTTAACCCAGGAACAAGCGCACACTCGATACTAACGTTAATGGTCGCGCAGGGTGACTGAGTCAACCCAATCCTTTTCATTACAATTATTTTTATTGTACACGATGAAAATCGCGTAATTACAGTGAATAATTTAGTTAACATAAAGTGTGCTTACCTACTTTCAAGGATTTTTCGATTTTTCTTTGATAATTTGAGAAAAATATCAATCAAACTGAACCAAGAAGTTTCAAATGTGTGTGACTTTAATAAAGGATACAAATCACAGACACTTTTTGCTAACATTACAGGAATGTTATTTGCAGGCAAAAGTGTCATATGTTGTTCAAGTTATTGTAGTTTTATTGTCCTTTGATGATCGACAAGCATCATGTTGAACTTTTTCTTGCTTGTGTCTTTTTGAAACGGCCAAAGTGTGTCTTGAGGCTTTATATTTTTCTTGGTGGAGTTCTTTACGTAGCATTTGAAAACTTCCCTTTCAAATGAAACGTTTCATGTTCATCGCTTTTCTAAAATTTACTTTCGCTATCATGATTAATAGGCATTATTTCAGAGAGAACTTCCCTTGCTTAATCATTTTCAACTTTCTTCAACAGAAATCGTAGATAACTTTTTTATTTTATATTCTGCTCATTTACATCTATAAACCGTTATATAAGTTGTACAACACAGCAATAAAAACCACTAAGTTGCTCACCGGGAAAAAATATGGCGTGTTCATAGAAAATATTTTGGAACAAAAGTGGTTACACGGGGAACTCAGTCACCCCAAGTACATTAAGATTGTAAGAAAACGTATGCTATTTACAAAAAAGAGGGAGATATGTGAAAAATACATTTTAGTTCCCATGAAGACTGTCCTACAGGAGGATACTGTCAAGGTCATTGATAACGAATCAACAGTTTTCTCAGAATTAACGATTTCGTGAACCTGGGGTGACTATGCCTCACGCTTCCTCTCCCATGTTAAACACGTCGTGGCTCAAAGTTCTCTTAGTATTTTGGTGTGGAAGTTAGGAGAGTGGGGTACTAGTTTAGGACTCGTCTCGGCTGAAAATTACAAGGTTCATCGCCAATGAATCTCATGTTGCCGTAAGTATGATGTTCATAAACTCTCAGTTAACTCCTAAAAAAGCTTTGGAATTCATTAAATTCACTATTTTATATTCCCGTAATTTTATTTTTAAAAAAAATCGCAACGAGACTATATAAAATTATAAATTACTTAAGAAACATCAAGCTGTTCCGCGATTTCAGAAACATCTGAAAAATGTTCAGTAGACCCTTAACGCCTTGCCTTTGACGCTCGAACTCAGTTCGGGCAACATAAATGCGCCCATTTTAGAATGTTCGAGCTGAGTTCGGGCAAATGAAAATTGCTCTTTCAATCCCATGAAGCCCGAACTCAATTCGTGTAATGCATAATATGTAATTCACCATTTTTCCAATGCATGGCGATACATCCCCATGAAAAGTTCAGTAGTTTTCGCCGTTTGTCATATTTTTGGGAATTTTGCAGTTCGTATAAAAGACACTGCAAAAGATTTGTGAAATTCAAAGGATTTCGGGGGACATGGCATTTATGAAAGTTGATATAAATAATAATATTGTTGTGTATTAGTTTATTATATTTATTTTGCTATAATTGGACCAAAAATGATTGTAATTCATTAACATTTCCAATATATGCGAAAATATTGAATGTAATAGTAATTTCGCATAAAAAATCGTTTTTTGTTTTTAAATTATATATTTTTAACATTTTGACGACGATAACAAACAAAATTAAAAAGAAATGAATTTTCCAGTTTTGGCACGTTTTTCTTAAGTATATTCCACAGGCAAGGAGTTAAACATTAGTGTTACCGAAGTTTAAGAATACGCATTGAAATAAAATCTGAAAAAACTGGAGCTTAAATATGGCCGAGTAGTCTACGTGATAATAGTCAAGCAACTCGAAACTGGTTACACCTACAGTTTTACAGGCATTACGGAATGAATTGTCCTTAAGTTTCCATGACATGTTCTCCTCTTTCTAAGAATTTTTTTCTTTGATATAATTGGCTGACATTACGCAAATGAATTGACGCAGTGGGTTTTATTCATGACGGAGTACCCCTCACAGCGCCGCTTGCTTGTTCAGTGTCGAGCATTCCCTAGGGCCTAATCATCCTTTGAAAGACAGCCATTTCTATGGATTCAAAAGATACATATTTTTCTTGAGGGTGTATTGTGATAAGGGTTTAATTGATGTGGTTACCACATAAAATGCAAAATAAGATGCCACAAATTCTCCGTTTAGCATAGACAAGATTAATAAGACACATTTGGTGTGTGTTTAATAAATTTATGAAAATAAAAGCAGTCATGGTATTAAGTTATGAATTTATTTTTCTTGTTTGATACTTTTTTTTTTGTACGGAGAATTGAAATTAATGCATTACTTAATTTACATTAACCATCAATATTAAATTTGTCATAAAATTTTGATAGAAAAAAGTTATGGAGGGACAAATATCACAAAATAACTTGCGATTCTCGGGTTTTTGTTTCAGTTTAATTCTTAGATCAAATGTATCTTTGGATTCTGATCAATAAATTGAAGGATTACAAAGATAAGAGAAATATTTGCTGAAGTATTCTTGGACTGATGATTTTCAAAAAATGTTTTAAATCATCGACGCTGTTCACATTGTAAGAGACGGTTTTGTAAGAGACATTTTAAATTTTACGTTGCGCATCTCATATCTTCTAAAATAGTAGCTCTAATTACTAGCAATAAGGTGATTTTCAAAGTTAAATGTATTTTTATTACACTGTAGCTATTTTTATATAAAAATAATAATAAATCATATTTTTTAAAAATTAAAAAATTACATTAATTTTTTTTTAATTTCAATATTTTGAAATACAAAATATGTATAATACTAAAATTAGGGGGTATTGTTTAAAGAGTATAACACATTTTATAATTCTAAAAAGTTTTATACATCAAAGGCTACTGTTTTAGAAAACAGCATGCACAACGTAAAATTTACTCAATATTTATTACAGAAATGTTTCTTAATTTCATATGCTTATAATTTTTGAAATTATATGTTTATATTTTAAACATTTTGTACTTTTTTGAAACCTTATTCCTTTATAAATAGTGTACAAAAGATTCAAATTATTTAATTTTAATTTCAAAGAGTTATATCTATTCGAAAATTGTTTGTATTTTCACTCCCTGACACCCCATTAAATAAGTATGTAGTTGTACGTCTGACTTAACGCCACTTTCAAACTTTCCTTAACCCCTATCTCGGATTTCTTCTGCAATCACTAGCCAAAAATTCAAATTTATTATTGAGATTCATTTGTTTGTCGTACGTTTACTATTTTTTGTTTCACTATTAGACTTCAATATTCAGTATGCCTCGTATTTCTGAAACACAATTAAATGGCAAGGCAACTTTTCAACTGGACCCCCATTCTTCACGTCAAGCCAATGGGAAACATTCGAACCCCTACACAATTTAAGAGCATCAGCGGCTGCTACACGATGTGTTATGTTGCTCCAATGGTCCCTTACCACGGTGAAAGATTACATGTGTAATATATTATAATAGATATTCCTGAGAAGGAAAATGGCATGGACAAAATTAAATTTGTTCTTTAATACTGAAATGTTCAGTAAGCCTTTTAAATTAATTAAAGCTACGAGATGTCTTACTCTGAGAAATTTAATTGTTTTTGAACTAATTAACAAAACGCACACAATTGTTTTTAATTAAAAGTAAGCACAATTATCTTCTCACTAAACTCAGTATCAAACGATAGCATCAAGTTTGTTATTTAGAAACATTAGTTTAGTATTTAGCTATTCTCTGTGAAGTAGAAAGTTGCTACCTATCAGTGTACAGTCTTATTTTTAAAATTGCTTTCATTAAGCACAATGTGATGAATACTTAATGAAATCATTTATTTTAAGAGTCTATCGTTTATACATTGGAGTATATATATTATAGATATATTAGTTTATATTATAGACTTTCCAATATTATTATGGATATATACGAATAATCGATGGAAAATGTTTAGAATAACTTAAAAACGTATTCCAGGCGCAACTCTTTTTAAAATGTTATATAGGAGTCCTTGGAATTTTTAAAAAGTCTTTTTGTAAGTTGTATTGTTAATTTGAATCATATACGTTGAGTAATTCAAAAATTATGACCCACTTTTATTGATAAATTATACATTTTTATATCAAATTATATGTAGTACCTGGCTTACTTCTTCAATTTATGGTAAAAATGCCTCCATAAAAAGACATTCTTCGATGTAATTTCCGACAACGTTACTTATCATATAAATAACAACATAAATCCAATTGATTACTGTAAAATCTTTTTAAATGGATTAAAAGAGAGCTCTAAGATTTTTTTAACGCAATAGTTATGGAATATATTTAATTACTTTATACAACATGTTTACATATTTGGTTAGAGCTTTGTGTATAAATTGCATTTTGTAAATAAAAAAAAGTACGGTTTCGTACAATATTTAGCCAGTAAAATCCTAGTTTAATACGCATCTTTGGCGAAACAGGAAAAAAATAAAGCCAAATTGCGCCACTAGCTCATTTTTCTGTGTTGAACTTCAATCCAATATGTATTCGTTCAACTAGTTCTAAATATCGTCGGTCTAATTATCAGACTGTGTAACTCCATCTGGGATGCTAATTTGATACAGTAGGGCTAGGCGCCAAGTTGTTGTTTATGTTCGCCAAGATAGGCAATATTACAATCGTAAATTGCAAATTAAACAAACAAACAAAAAAAAAGCTTTTTGCATATCTCAGCTGAACAACAACAACAACAACAAAAAGAATTTATTAAGTTTGTAGATCTAATAGCTGATAAAAAGGATTTTTTTAAATTTTTTTTTATTTATAACTCCCCGTAAATCTCTCTTGTGAGTTGATTTTTGAAAACACCTTCCTAAACTGATTTCTGCTTAGCAAAAGTAACACATTGTTACAAATTTTGTGTAATGAACGCTTAAAACAGTGTAAATAATTTATATCTGGAAGTGTAATACATTGATATTATTTTCTGTTGTATTTATTTTATGTTAAAATCTTGCCACCACCTCTCCCTTCGAAATCTCGTTTTATTATGAAATAAAAAAATAGTGCTTATACTGATCGGAGGAATAAATTAAAAGTGGAGCGCGCACTGAGGCATGTCGTAGACAAAACAAAAAGGAATGTTTTGCTTCACCGCTACTTGGTGTGATTAAGGAATCGCGCCAAAAAGCGCTTGGCGCGTTGGACTCCTATATCAAATCAGTTAGACCGGCGGAGTTACGCAGTCTGATAATTAGGCCGACGATATTCGAAATAGGTACTAGACATATTATACCGTCGACCAATTTCGCCAAATCAAGAAACAGCGCCAATTCAAATGTTGTTAAATGCTGTCATCGTTGTTATTGTGTTCGAACATGCACGAAAACGGTTTTCCAATATTGGCTACATATCGGGGCTACGTCTTTTGATTTCACGGCATAATACGTAAGTACCTTGAAATCTTAGTATACTTTACTAATCTGTTTAGAATTCTATTTAAAAAAAAGCTTATTTAACACAGCTTTGGAATTTGGGGAACTAAAAACCAAAATTTAAATGGAAAAATTAGTGTAGAAGTTGTTGCCACTCAGAGAGGTACTAGTTAGATAATTTTTAAAGTTATCCTCTCTTATTATATAAGCTGTAATTAAAATTTCCATTTGACAAATGCATTTTAGATGTTGTCTGATACTAAGCGAAAACTGAAATTTACAAAGAATTTTTACAAGAATTCAAGTTAAACCTTTTTTTGGAATCTTGAAAGTGATTATAAATTCCAACTTAATAGCTTACTGTCTACCAATTCAAATCATATTCCCACAAAAAAGAAACAAAATTGGTTTTTGCTGAGATTACTGATGTCAAAAGGTTAATAATCATTGTATACCGAAGGGTGGAAGACGCATTCTTATCCACCTACACTTCGAAAGATGCAACACCCATTGCTAAATTGACTCTCATTCCATGTATCTCTTTTTAATGATTATTTGTTAGACCCGTGTTTTCATTTCTTCCCACCTATCGCCATAGTAACATCGATTTCACTTTTAGAAATGTGTTTGACCCCCCCTTTCTGTTTTATTTACACCACCAAATGGCATATCAAATCATGCGAAACATCAAGGTATGAGTCCCGTTTCACGCTTCAGTTATTTCGATCGCTGTTCTCAAGAGGTTGTTGATGAAACGGTCCCACGAATGGAAAATCAGATTTGGATGTGTGTTATTAGTTTATGCGATGTTATTTAGTTTCGCGTTATGTTTCATTTTCATATTTCTTAAGAGAATTTTTGCTTCAATAATCAAAGGATTGGAATTCTGAAATGTGGCTTGAAGACTTTGAACTCTCTTTTGAATTTGTTATTCTCTTAAATGAATAAATCGTTCTTAGTATTTAACATACCGATATATTATTTATAAAAATTTAAATCTCTCAAATGAATATAAATTTCTGGTGAATATCACAATTTTGAGGAATATTTAATACTTATCTGTTTTTCAAATGTGTAGGAAAGTTATTTTTAAGAGGTCTTTTTTGAAATTTACCTACCTTTTTTTATTTTAAAAAAAGTTCACAAGGATATAATTTATTTCTTAGAGAGCAATCCAGGTTATGCTTAATTTTTTCAAATTTTCGAATTAGAGCTGTTTATAAAGCCCTTTATTTTCGTAATTTCGTAACTCTGAATAGAATGGTGAAGTTGACACCTTTTAAGGCTGATTCCTAAAGTTCCTAATTTCTTCGTTCCTTCACATGATTTTAAAGTCTGTATAGATTTAGAAGGAAATGTGAGAATTTAAAAATCGATCTCTTCGTTTCATTCAACATTTTTGATTGATAGGAACTAAAATCAATGACTTGAGCAGGCCAAATTTGTGTAATGGTCTCGAGGTCGAAACTGGCGTTGTTCAAATTGAATCGTCGGGAATTCAAGTCTATATCCCACTACAGACCCGTCGTGATGAATAATAGAAGAAAGGGTTTTTTGAAAATTGTACTCATCTTCAAAGTCCTTCCGTTGTGACGAATGGAAATTCTTAAGCCCGGTTTACATGTGAACCCACAAATTGCCGGCGAATTGGGGTTCGGGAGAAAA
>BMAV01009606.1:29961-65125 GCA_019973955.1 Trichonephila inaurata madagascariensis | reverse complement strand
TTTGTAAAAAATAAATTTTTGAGTTTTTTTTACAAAATGCTCATTTTAGTATATATTAGCCATCATTATAAATATATCATAAAAAATTTATATACCTGTGAACAGAGTAGTTTCTCAGAAAAGGTACATCGAACATCCAAATTTACATTTTGAAATAAACTGATTTAAATGTATACAGTGAGACTTCTAATCGGCTAGGAAATAAAAGGCTCAATTTACAGTAAAAGATACATTTTTTGGTTTATATTAGACTTTCAACTTTAAGGCAAAAATGAAGTACTTTGTTGACATTTTTCGCCATTGAAATGGGCGTGGCCCAGTTTCAACAATTATTTAAAAATATTTGTTAAGGGCTTCTAATTACCCTAGAGGTTAAAGCAAGGTATTTTTAGAAAGGTTAAGATCTACACAATTTAAAAATGTAAAAATCTCAAATTGTCAAAAAAAAAAAGATATATATATGATTTTAGTTTTCCAACACCCCTTAAGAGGCAATTTGTTTGGTATTTACGCATTATATTGTCGACCAATTTCTTAAAATCAATAGACGTGGCTAAATACTGCGATATGCAGCCAATAGTGGAAAACCGTTGCACGCATGTTTCAAAACAATAATGACGATGACAGCATTTGGCAATGCATTTTGAATTGGCGACGACTTTTTATTCGCCGAAATTGGTATAATACGGGAATACCATTTTTTTAAAAAAATATGTAACTGAATACATAAGTAAAGCTAATGTCGTGTAAGCAGTTAAATATTTGTTGTTAGGAATTTTCTCTAACAAAATAAAAGATAATTTTCGTAAGGTATATGATAAAATGATTTCGAATGGTTAAAAAAAATTACAGTGTGTTATTAATTCCACAAATTTTGTCTATATGTCAGATTATTCCTGAAGAAATTAACAAATTTTATTATAAAAATTTATCCAAAATATATATATATATATATTTTTCTCATAACATTTAGATTTATTCTTAGCAAAAAATGAAATAGCCTTTTTGAAATAGTATTTTTCATACGAAAACATTTCGTGCCAACAGAAAAATGAATTATTTGCTGAGAACTTTAAATAATATTATTCTTTCTTGGATGTTTTTACAACACATATCGTACAAAAAGCGTTTGCTTATAGTCAATTTTTTTCAAAAATATTCTTGTTTGCTTATTTCAAAGAAAGGAGTTTTTCCTAACAAAGATATCTTATGAAAGTTATTCTATATTTATATGTATGATATATATCTTATGAAATTATTCTTTATATTTTATTCTTTTATGGTATAAAAGGAGGAAACAGAAATAATAGTTTTCAAGGAAATATATTCTAAAATTTAAATTTTTCGACATTATTGTATGATATTTTACGCCATTCAGAAAGTAAAACTATTTTAAATTACAAACATTTGGGTATGAAATTTTTTTAATATTTAAATCTGTTCCAACCATTTAGGCAAACATCATAGTGGACTATCAATTTTGTATAGAAGGCTTGTATAATAATATAATTGTTCCTTTATGGAATTCGAAATTGAAAGAATAGCACTTATAGTCAGCTTAATCTATTGTGTGTTAATATCTAAAAATATTACTCTAAAAGCATAAATACCTTAAAAATTATAATAATTATTAATCCTCTAAAACACGACTAACAACTCAGAGCCTTTTTTATTCTCACGAAAGTTAGTACAGAATAAAAAACTCTACTGCTGCCATTGCCACTTAATTTTCTAAAATACATCAAAACAAAGATTATAAAGTAGAGGATCAATACCTGACAAAAATACAGCAGATATTCTCTTTGGATTTAAATAGTAGTATTTCAGTGCTTTGAAGGTTTCCTATTTTTCTTCTTTTTTCGTGCTCTATGAAGGTTATCAGTCATTTAATAAGCAATCGAATGAATAAATTTTTTTTTGAGTGATCATTTATTTGATTGAAGCAAAAACTAATGTTGATATAAATTAAAACAAACTTGATTAAATTTTTAAAACATACTATTAATATAATACATTTAAGAGTATTTTCAAGTCATTTAGCATTAATCAGTTTTATGGAATATCCAATAACAACTGCAGATAAGGAAATTATATTTCCTCTTACTATTTATTTCGTCATCAGTTTGTTTGAGGTCTCTGTGATATTTATTTAAGTTCAACTAAACAAAGTAATTCATTAGTTCTTTTACCATAAAAAAAGGCGTTTATTTTTTATAATTTTATTCAATAAAAACAATAATCACAAAATTCTATTAAAAAACTTCTAACCATTGCCAGATTAAAAAAAAAATTTCTGAGAAAAAAAAGCTATCAAAAATAAAGTCATTTTTTTACAAAGTCGTTGAACAGAAAATAAACGACTTTTGTATATCGTCTGCTCTTTGATTCTCTTCGATAGTAAAATCACATCTAGGGCAAATTAACTATCTGTTTATAGTTAGTAAACTAAAGAACTGGATATATATCTAGTGGAAAACTTTGTGTTTTCAATATTGTACGTTCAGACTCTTGGAATTTATCGACCTCTTAAACATAGAAAAAAGAATTGTTTATCACCCAATTGTCCATGTTACGAGCTCATCTATCATAAGGTAAATATATTTTATTTCGTCATTTTCTGAGAACGCTAGAGTCATTTTTTTCTATTTTTATGTCTATCGATAACAATGTTTATTTATAAACATTATCCATATGATTTAGTGATTATGAAAGGTGATTTTTCACTTGAAAGATAGATGAAAGATATTACTGATGAAACTTTTAAGATATCTTTTTTTCCTTTTGGAAAACATTGTATGGGTTTGATAAAAGACTTGTAATTATTTTCTAATGAATTCTTTAATTATCAAATTAATTAAAATTTTATGTTTGTAAATACTTGTGAGACAAACATTTTTAAACGAGCATTGTTAAAATGTTTTTAATTTTTATATAAAATTTTTTACGCATTATCTAACATAATTAATAAAGTGATAAATCAAAATGATTCAAGTAATTAGTAAACCTTTCGCTTATGTGCATAATTATAACTAATTTTTACAATGAATTTAGTAATAAATCAAAGTGTTGGTGGCAATTAATAAAACGTTGACTTGAGTATAATTATATCTGACTTTTTGTGGAAACAACCAGGACTAATTTTTTTAGTTCCAAGTCGTGATAAACTAAAGAATGGCAGGCAGTTGATAAATTTCAATTAAAAGCATTTAATAGTGAAATTTCTGAACGTGTTACAATTATGAAAAGCCATTAAAAGAATAAATAATTAAGTTTAATAAATGTTTTTCTTAAGTCTTTTTTATGGTAAATTTTAGATTCGCTGTTTTGTTAAGTTATAAATTATATATTTTCGTTCAATAATAGCAGTCTAACTATGAAAACGAAATACATAAGATTGTGGTGGCATTTTTTGCAAGTATTTACGTTTTATACCGTTGACCAATTTCTTCAAATCAAAGGACGTCACCAAATGCCACAATATGCAGCTGAAAGTAGAAATCGTTCCCTTGCATGTTCGAACGCAATAAAAATAACGATGACAGCGTTTGGCGACAGCTGTTGGTGTGGTGTAATGGTTCCATGGTATAATACCGGGGTGGGCATTAAGGCGATCGCGATCGACCGGTCGACCGCCAGAACATTTTGGGGTGACCGCTTGAAGATTTTAGCTGTAATTATATACGGAAAATTCAAGATTGGCTGACAGTGCACAAACAAGAAGTCTTTTACTGACTATAACAACGAAAACTAACTTTAGATGAAAATGTTTTATTTTTTAATGTATTTTGAATTGTTTCATAATAAATGCATCATTTGATATAATTATATTTGTGACTATTATCATTATGTTTGTATCGTGTGTTTTGCTTTAAACGTGGTTTTAAAAGAGTTTTTTTTTTATTTTAGTTCTTTAGGCAAGTACATAATCCGTTATTTTATTAAGTTATAATAATAACCTTTTCTTTGCCTCACTACGTGGCCGCGGTAGCCTAATGGTCAAGGTATCGGATCGTGGCTGGTATTTCACGAATTCGAGCCCTGTACTGCTAAAATCCCGCCGTGTAGGAGAGCGATGCACGTTAAATCTGTCGAGAGCTCAAACGCCGTTGATGTGGTAGTTAGGAGAGGAGGTGTCAGCTCAGGTGTCGTCCTCGTCACTTAACCTTGGTTCAAAATGACGAGGTCCGTCGCCAAAAGCCCTCGGGTAGCGTTAATATTCACTCACTCACTTATCACAGCTACGACATAGGGCAGTGGCGAACACACGAATTTTTCAAAGGGTCGAAGGTCTACCCCATTCTCGTTTCATACCCCAATAGGTAGCTAAAGATAATTTTGTCGATTGTTGGAAACAAAAAATAAATACTGAATAAATAATTAACATTAATTAATAAAAAAAATACTAATAACAAATACTTAATTACACTGTACGTTCTTTATACATGGGATTAAAATCACAATAAAAAAAATCAAGGGCTATATGAGGGAGGGTCCAAGCCCGTGGACCCCTTGCCTCCCCCCCTTGTGTGAGCCATTAACAGTGGGGGGACCGCAACACCTGGAAAAAATTAGAAAAGTAGCCAGTACCCTTGAAAAGTCTGCCCACCCTGGTATGATACGTAAATAGCATAAAGTATTGAAGTAAGATAATCTATATTACATTTAATAACTTTTAAGTTTGGTGTTGAGCTAAAGGAAAAGTACCATTCTGGTATACTGACCAATTTCGCCAAACCAAAAAATGTTACTAATTCAAAAGACGTTGTCAAATATTGTCATCGTACGTTGAACGTGTGCGGCAATGTTTACTACTATTGGCTGCATATCGTGACATTAGACGATTGATTTGATTAAATAGGTCGATTCTATAACATGTAAGTACAAATTATTATTTTACATTTATAATATTTTACAAAATTGTAATTTGAGCTATCTTTTATAAGAAATATAAAACTCTATGTTTTAAACCAGAAGAATTTTGGGTTCTTAGATGTTATCGCAACCATCGCCAACGTTCAAGATAACTCGCCAAGTTGGCAACCCCAATTTTGCATGTGTCGTATGCACTGAATTGGTAATAATGTGCTTCGTTTCATATAATGTCGCCAATAGGTTGCGATAATGCGTAATTACCGAATTTTTAGTACTTATATTACCATACATAAGCAAAGTTTGGCAATTTTTTCAAAGGAAAAGAATGACAATTTACGCTGTATTTTATATATTACATGCATACGTGTTTGTGCAGATTTATTTTAAAATTTAGTTTTTTTATATTTTATACAAAAGTATAAGCTTTTCAAGGGATTTCTGTGCTTTTTTTACTGGTAAGATTTCAACACAAAGAACTAAATATAAATCTTACATATAGTGTGACTGTTTTCGAAGCAATTGCAGTTTGGAATTCCAAATGTGTGTTTGCAACAGTTTTAATACTGCATTTCCAAAATGCTTGTTTTCTTTTATAGAACTTCGAGACATGCCAATTTGAATATTTGAGCTTCTGAGGTGAAATGCTGTACTTTAATGTTGCATTTTATCGAATTTACTTCTGTAGTTGACAGATCCCATTACTTCATTTTTATAATTTTAGATACGATCAAAATAGGCATAAAAGTAAGCAAACATCTAAACAAATTCAATCGAAAATGGCTACGCGCCATTTGCTGGAATGCGACTGGAAGTAACGTACGAGATTGCCATAAAGCAATGCGGTGGGTTAGCAGAATTTGGCGCATTAATTAACTTTGGCTATTTTCGCTAAAGTAGTTACGATTGTATAGAAATGCCAAATTTAGAAAAATTAGTTTCGCAAATTATTCTTGAATGCGAATACCACTTTCTTAAAATATACAGCCCTTCATATAATGAAAAATTATATTACGTATTTTATTCTAGCAATGAAAAAGAATTCTTAGTTGTGTGTTTGATGTTTATGAAATTTATACTGTCCATTAAATCAACAATATTAAAAGTAAATTCTTTGCTGAGGAATTATATATTGAAGGAGAAAATTTATTACGTCGTCTTTAGATATAAATATGTTGCGCACAGCAAAGCACACTATTATATTTCCTGCAATATATCATTACGATTAAGAAACAAAGTTTGAGAGCATAACGTTAATATACAATGTTGTTCAGTTAATATACAATGTTCAAATGCTTTATGTCTGCTTTATGTTTTTGATGTACACTGTGGAATCTTTTCGTGCATAGTTGTGGAATTATATCATCTTTGCGAAGTTTCATATTTGTCAAATGATTTAATATAGACTCAATTTATTGCTGTCTGCTATTATTGTTGTTGAATAAACATCTTAGCTTCAGCGTTTGCGACTGAATTGTTTGACTGCCATATTTAGTTGTTTTCGAAATTTAATGTTTGAAAATGTACTGTAAAATATCGTAGTTTGTAATTGCAAAATAGTTTTATGAAAAAAATACTCCATGATATTCTAGTAAATAAAATTTTATTCATGAAATAGCTAAAATGTTATTTTATTAGGTAAAATAAAATGTATGTACATATAAGTTGTTTCGAAGTATTATTTAATAAACTGCATCTAGTTTTTGATATACTATGAGAAATTATTAATTAAATTTATTTGTAACGGGTTCTACTCAGGTATTCTACTAATCCTCTTGGGGAAAATATTCTTCAACTGTGATTTTAGTTTAAAAGCCACTTTCTGTAGAGATGACTTGATTTTATGCAAGTGTAACTACTATTTAAGTGCCTATCGTTGAATATGCGAGTGAATGGTTAAACTTTGATCATTAAGCGGAATTCCAAGTGTTAGAGTAAGAGTAAACAACGACTGGTGGTCGCGTTTCTTTATATTAATATTCCACGGAGAATCCATTAGGGGAAGTAGTTAAGTAAACTATCTTGGACCTGACCATACTATCGGGTTTCAAGAAGGATCATACAAGGAGTTGCAACTCCAGATAAATACCTTCCATGATTTAGCTATCTGATTAAGGTTTAGGATTTCATACAGCTCCCAGAGTTAAGTTATAAAAATGTATTTCGTTAGATGCTAAAGTCTGCTTCTTCCTCGAACCCTCTCACACCGTCGACCTTCGAGCCGCAGCATATTGTCATTTCATATTGGAGGTTTTGTGAAGTATTTGTGTTTTAAAACACATATAATGCAAAATAATTCATGAATAAAAGTAACTTTTTTTGTTCATTTTTATTGGGTAGTCTTCCTAATACGCAATGAAATTTCTGGATTGTTCATAGTATTTTTAACTATCAGTTACTTTAAAAATTAATAGAAAAAAATTAAAATTAAACATTAAAGTTGTCATAAATTTTATAAAAATAATATAGCTGTATGATCTAAAGAAAAACTGTAATACTACTGATACATTTTAGAAAAAGAAGCAGAAAAGTTCGAAAAGAGCTAATTGTTTCGCTTAGGATTAGGTTTTAAACAATTTTTTTGCATATTTTTCAATTAAACGAAAACTTTTATCTTCAGTACTTGATCAGATAAGGTATGCTCCAAGAAAATTGAGAACAATAATGTTATCTTTAAGGGCTAGAGAAAGGAAATCAGAGAGAGTTTTTTTTTTTTTTTGTCTATTATTTGGCATTTTCTGATGCCACTGTGTTTTTGTTCGTCATATAATACGTGTATCTGATCGACATTTTCCCATTCTATTGTCATAACATTCTCATTATAATGATTAAAGATCCTTCTACTTCCACTTCGATATCTTTTAAACTCTTAATGAAAAATTAAGTTTAATCAACATGATTCATGAGCAATTCTTCCGAGATAATGGCAGCATCTAAATCTAGCAGAAATAAAGAGATTGTGATCTGATGAAAACATAATCCATAAAATAAATAAACATGTACCGTATATTTTCGTGGATATGGCGAGGTATAAATTTTTGTTTAAGTTTTATAGTTTTAGTTTATATTTTTCTTATAAGACGACCCTCAAATTATAAACGGCCTATGAGAGTTTTTTTCAGATCAGCGATCCTGGAATCTGAGACAAATTTTTTTATAACTTCAAAATGCTATTTTGTGTTCGACATTTTAATACGATGTCTAAAATATTAGGAGTTATGCTTGGTCATTAAAAGATTTATAACTTCTTTCTTCCAATGATGTGTATCCAAAATTGGTCTTATTTTTGTGCATTTGACATAAAGTAGTTGATTGTAGTTGATTTGCCTTTTCTAACAACCGGTCTGTGAGGTATATAAGTTTATTTAACTTTATTACATTACACACATATCGCCATTTCTCTGAAATTTCTTCTTTAATTTATCCTCAATTTTCTTGTTATATTTATTTCCAATACCTATTTATTTATATTTATTTGCTGATCATGCATAAAAAATATCGTTCAGAAATTATAAAATTATTTTCTTTGCAATATTTATTTCTCCATGTTATATTTGCTTATCCTGCTTATCTAAATTTTAATCTTTTTTTTTGTGTATGTATCTGTCCAATTTTTTCTAAACGATATATGCGATTTCTTTTCAACCCAAAAGCCCTTAACATTTTTAAACAGTTCGAAAGTTATTGAATGTCCTGCCGAATATTATGATTTAATACTAACCTACTAATTAGTCAAGAACGATAAATGATGCAATATTACGTCATTCGTTTTTAAATTTGACGACGCGGAACGTTGAATGAAATATGGTCATAATTAATTTACCATTCTTGTAAAGCAGGTAAGTAAAAAGAGAAATCTGGATAGTGCGACATCTTGGAGGAAGAATCCTGACTTACATTACATTGCAATCAATTTGAAATACAATCGTGCTCTATTGACCTTTTCATTTTGTTGCTGTACACTGAGTTCTTGGTCTATGCTTTTCAAGTGTTCATTAAATTTTTGTAAATATGGGACTTGTGAATTCGAGGTGCCAAGTGATTTTTTTTCTGCCATGGGCTGGTTGGATTTTATTTTAATTTGCGTCGCACTCTGAAGCGACATGGGGATATTGGCGATGGACTTTGTAATTTTGAACCACGGTTAAGTGACGAAGAAGACACATGAGATGACATCCTTCTTTCCAAACTATTACGCCACACCTACGCGAGGATTGTGAGCCTCGATAGATTTAACTTGCTTCATTCCATCTACCCGATGGGTCTTCATTAAAACCAAGACTCGAACTCAAGACCGGACAGTGCTAGTCTAGAGTTCGTGACCATAAGTACTCAGTTACCGCGTTCACTTTCTGTCATGGGATTTGCTTTGTAGTACTATTTTCAAGACTTTCTAATGGATACGGCCCATAGAAATCATAACGATTTTTCATTTTTTCCCAGCCTTCTCCGGCTATGAAATACTTTTTTCTTCCCGTTTTTATGTTTACAGAGATTTGTTGTCTGGATTGCGTGTACACGCTTTTTCCTAAAGTAAGGAGTTTTTATGTAGGGTCAAATCTATGAACCTATAAAACCACAGTAATTACTAATTGTTCTGAATTTGATCAGTTTTTTCCCAAGCGAGAGATAGAAAATGCGGACTTTATTGCCAGCAGACGGATGTAAGGACTTTTATTCTGAATTAGGCGACGTCGTTCTAGTGTTGAGAAATACGATGGAATCGAAAGATACAACTAATGCAATAGAATATGATCTTGAGTGTTTAAATCGTCGTAAATATTGTTTTTTTAAAGAAAAATAACCAGGATTTTGAGATTTAATGAAGAAAAAGTTGCGGATTGTGTCCAACTTCGAAGCAAAATAGGTGAAGTTAAGAATTTGGCTCAAAATATTGAGATTGGAATATTACGCAGCTTTTTGAAAAATAAAGACTTAAAGGAGGCTAATTGGAAATCGATGTATTTATTAACTAGAAGATATCAAGATGTGTTTACAAAGGCTTATTCCGTTAATGAGTCCAAAAAGGATGTATTGAATAAAGTTAGTGTAAACTATCTGATAAAACATTACCTTGTTTTGACGGCAACTTTGAACTAATTTCAAGAAGCAATTTGATAATTTAATTGAAAATAATAGCCCGTTAAATAACACGTCGTAGCTATTTTATTTACTTTTTGTTTTAAAAGGTGAGGTTAAATGTATTGACACACCTGAGGATACTTAAAATCAATGCCGAATATGTAATTTAAATGTTTGTGAAAATATCCGTATGATTGATTGTAAACAAACGTGTTACAAGTATCTCACTATTTGAAAAATTCACAGTAGAGTCATTTAAAGATTTCAGAAATTGTATCGCGATTATCAGAATAAAAGCTTTAGAGATTTAAAATTAACAAAAATAGAAATTATAGAGATTCATTCGTTTTAAAGTCTGACATTGTTAAATGTGTATTGTGTACTGGGTGCCTTAAGCTGTATAGCTGTTCTGTGTTTTTCAGTGTGAATGTGCAACAAAAGTTTGAGGCCACAATAATTCCTTAATCCAATATTATAAGTATTCTGCTATACACTTCATTATTGCCCTATGTCGTGTAGATGAAATCCTGTCCTATTTCTGAACTCTAGTTAAAGATTTAGTTAAACCTGAAGAACTTCTCTGAATGTAAACACATCTTCCGTCAACGTAAAGCGCGTATAATTTTAGCAAGTATGAAATTTTATTTTTTTTAAAAAAAATATCAGCTTTTTAATAGCTGAATGGCCATTCACGAGTCATGTTCAATTCGTAATAAAACTATGTAGGAATGTAGTAAAATTTCTAATTTTATTACATACTTGTTCCTTTTAATAATAACTGTTCTGTGCATTGTATAGAATTAAATCTTCTCCATTCGCAATGTTGAGGTTTAAAGAGAGAGAGATGCCATCAAAGGCATCTTCGTCATTTGTTGGTGGCTCAAAATGACTAGGTTAGCTGACAATAACGCTTTAAGTGATAAAAATTCAAAATGTTAATTATTTTGTGTTCTTGGGTGCTCTCGGCAAAATTAAATTCCTGGTAAGAATTCGCATAGCTGAGAGCTCAAGTGCCTCCCTCTAAGAAGGAAATTGGGAGTTACATTGCGGAGATTAGTATCCACCTATATGGTGCCGCACTTCAAAGAAATACCAGCCCCGGGGAATGTACTAGGTCTGAAGTGGTAAAAAATCAATCCACAGCCCCAGTTGAAAAGAAGAAGAATTTTTTAGTGTGTTTTTGGTTATTTTTATAAGGATATTCATTTATTTAAAATTATTAAATTAAAAATTCAAACTATTATAAATTAGAACATCATATATCAAAATAATTTAAAATACTATACTATTTGAAAGTATTCAGATGTGTAGAAATGTAAACCTAGAGTTGAAAAACCCTTATGTTCTTTGATTCTGTTTTTAAGAATGAGGAACTATATGTAAGAATGAACGAGAAAACAGTAAATATTTTGATTTTAATGATATCTCAAAAGTGATATCGAGTTTGATTATATACGAAGTCACGTATTCTCTAAAGCTACATATGAAAGTAAAGTAAAAGTATGAATCCATCTAATAGCATGTTTATCATCTTCAGAGTCCCTTAGATAATCAATTCATACGGTGCAAAACTTTCCACTTATCACAACACAAATTATACCTCATAGAGTGATTTATGATAATTACAAATCTCTCTCTCAATGATAAAAATTTCCGAATGCCTTTTCTTTTTGAAGAACATTCGAGGCTACACGGGTTTGCACCGATTTATAGATTGAATTTTTTTCAAATTCTTTTTTATACTTCCAATCATATTTATCTTTCTCTGACATATATAATATATAGAGTTAATATGATTTTCGATTTAATTGGCTCTTAAACGCTGAGTGCATAAAATAAATAAATTATAATTTTAATTATTAAATATCTCCCATTTTTATTAAATATCTTTCATTTTTATATTATTCATTTTTATTTTAGAACTGCTTTGCAAAAAGTTTATCAATTAAAATACTTTTAAAATATTCTCTTTTGAAGGCGAAACATACAAGTTTATACAACGTATTAAAACTACTTAAATTTATATTCACTACATTGCTGAAAATTGAAGTTATAATTACTTGGAAATGTATGCCATTAAAGCGACAACACCATTACTGACACATTAATTAATGCATTAAAGTGCTTTTTAAAACCTTTGAGCACTTTGTGTGTGTATACGTGTGTGTGTGTAATGATTAAATATTTACAAAAAACAATACTGCTTTAGTTAGTAAAAAAATAATTTAAAACAATCAAAAAATGTTTCTGATATAATATATTACAAAAAACTAAGCATATATTCAACATATTGTCATGACTTAAACAATAATTACTTTCTTTTAGAATCTAAAATAATGAAATGGATTTGAAATGTTCGTGTACCAATCGATCGTTACATATCGTTAACTATGAAATGTCTGTAAAAACTAATCTAGTTTTATCCAGAAGGAGAAAACAATGTACGACCTTTATATTAGTTTTTTCATCGATCTGTCCAAATTTCTAAGATTTTATTTCAAATTCTTTGACTTAAAAACGAATAGTTATTGTAGCCATTACTTATTTCGTCTACCAGATCTAAAAATAATATTCTACATTGAAATTAAAATCTTTTCGGGCATGAAACTAGCTTTATTGCCATTTTGTCAGCAACCTGACTCCTTTGCTCTCGAGATGGCTAGTCTTTTTTAATTAATGAACGAAACCCGACACACTTGTTATTTCATTCTCTTAGATCTCATATCGCCAAACTGATTTGATTAAAAATAAACGTGTGGTTGAGACCGTCAACACTACCTGATAATCAAATTCATTCTACATCTCTTTTCGGTTGCGCTGCTTCTCTCTGGCGTCTAATTAAATCTCTCTAATGACTTTTTCATATTTAATTTTCCCTTTCAAAATTATTGTGTTAACAAGCTGTAAGAGCGTTAACAGCGGAAGAAATTGAAGTGTGCTTGTCGTCGTTTTCATTCTGAATATAAGAAAAAAATATCAAAAATATATCCCGAAGTTTTTTTGTAGCCTTAATGACATTAATTAGTTACTGATATTCTGAATGCCTTTTACTCAGAAAGAAAACCACGTAATTTCGCGTTATAGTTCTTACAAGTGTTTTAAATTGGAGATTTTTTTTCTCTCTTTGTCAAAAAATTTGTTAGTCTGAAGAGACAAATAGTGTTTAAAAAAAATGAAACCTCCCCTTCCCCCATAATCATAAAGCTCAGAAGGATAGAAAAAAAATCACGTGAACAACTTTCTTCTAACTAATGAACTTGCTTCTCCCCCCTCCCTGCATTGTTAAATAAAAGTTCAAATTAGAGTTGAACGCTTTTGTTTTTAGAGTAAGGATGCTTTTTTTCAAAACTTATATCTCGGTTTTTAATGGACCTTACTAATTGCTACCATTTTTTTCCCCTTTTTTGAAATAAAAGGGGAGGAAAACTCTTTACTTTTTTTAAACTGTTTTGCAGGAAAGATTCAAAAGCCCAGGTTTACGAAAATATAATTATCGAAAAAAAAATGCTACTTCAACACCTTTGAAGTGTATTGTTTTATTGTCACGCGCGTAATTATAGTCGCAAAAGTCTTCCGCATTTGGGTTTCAATTAAAATGTTATCTCTAAATCAACAGGAATAACTTTATTTTTTACTTGAAATAAATCAACTGAAATATGATAGGTTGTAATACGACCATAATAAATTCACCGTATTTAATTATTCTTTTGTCCGGTTATACTCAAAAACTTTATTATTATTATTTTTAGTGTCGCATAAAAATTGTATAGTTTTACGTAAGGTGAGACGTTTTTCAAATATTACCATGATCACAATTTAGAAAGGTCATACTAGAACTTAGAAAATCACAAAAATATAAAGAAATAGACCTCGAAACACAAAATAAATAACGTTATATTCCATTTAATGGGCGATTTTTTTTAATTAATTTTTTTCCCAATCAGAAAATTATTTGACTATTTTATACTTTATAAAGTTTTAAAATCTTCAACAACTTTTAAAAAAAATTCGCAAAAAAAAAAAAAAAAAAAAAAATTCTCTGGTCGCTCTATGTACAGATTTCACTTAATAAAAATTCAAAATTTTTTTATTTTATTTTATTTAATAAATCTTAAGGATTCAGTAGTTCTTAAGTACGTTGCGATCAAAGATCAAATTAATATGAACAGATTAATAAAATTATATATTCTAAATTATATGTTTAGTTGTTATACCAATATATATATATATATATATATATATATATATGAGGTAGGATTCAAAAGTTTCCGGACTGACCCTATTAAGCGAAAAAAATTTTGCAGTAGATTGACTACGATAAAGTTTTTGTGTTACCTGCTTTTTCCCCTTTTATAAATGTGAATTTGTTCTAAATCAAGTGATCGGTGGCTCCCCACGGCGTCATATGCTGTAAGCGGATGCATTTAGTAACCAGCGTTTGAAAGAAAAGAAGTTTGTACAGCAGAGAATGAATATCAAATTCTGTAGAAAGTATGTTTTGTAGAGTGCTACTGAGATTTTCGAAATGTTAAAGCATATGTACGGCAGTAAACATTGGCGCGAACGCAACCTTTTGAGTGGCATAGACATTTCAGTGAAGGCGGGAAAAGTATCGAAAACGACGAACGCTCTGGATGTCTGCAGACTTCCCGCACCGCTGACAACTCTGAAAAGGTTTCTGTGGCGGTACGTGAGAACAGGCTTCAAACAAAGACGGGGTGAAAACGAAAATACCGTTTTTCCACCTCCTCCTTACTTCCCCGATTTTGCCCCTGTGACCTCAGAATATTTTCAGAACTGGCACGTCACTTTCAGGGTCGTCAATTCCAATCTGCAGATTAAATTAAAAGTCCATCACAGGCTGAACTAAAGGCTGTGGCTAAAAATGGATTCCAGAAATGTTTCGATGACCTTTTCAAACAATGTCAAAAGTGTGTTGTTGCGCAAAGGTCTTATTTCAAAGGAGGATGTGTTTCAGCAATTTAATTAGTAATATTTTTAAGTTGTAGACTTAATCCAGGATTTTTTTAATCCTTCCTCGTATAATTAATTAATGCCTAAATTTAATTCGAATCCATTATTACTATTCGTATTATTATTATTTATAAGGGCGTCAAATTAACTTGGGCCTAGGGCGCCATCGAACCTAAATCCGTCTCTGCATCAATATCATAGTTCCCTATTCTTTTAACAAAGAACAAAAGCAAAGTGTTTTCTTTTGTCGATTTGCAGCGAAAAAAAAAAGGTTTTTTTTCTTTCTGTTTACAGATTAGATAATTTGAAATATGGTCTTTTTGGTGTCACAAAGTCTTGTAGACGGCCTTGTCGTGATTCGTTGACGCCCATGACCATTTTTGACGCTGATCTAATAACTTTCGCTTCTCTCCGTTGACTCCGGCCCGAAATGCGCGCTGTTGTCAAGCGGCCAGTCGAAACGAATTGTCTTTATAAATATCATTCCGCCGAGATGCTTTCACGGATGGTAACTGAGTAATAAGCTCTCCTGAAAGAGAAATAAACCAGTCGATTCGAGGGCCGTTAATTTTTGCTTAACAGAGCTAGAAGCTTTATAGCTGGCCGTCGGGAATTTTCTTTACTTGTGTCATGAAAATCGTTAACTATTTCTACTCTACAAAATTTCTGACGTACTTTTTAAAAAATTTTAAATTTATATTTTGCGCCTTTTTTTTTTTTATTTTGAATTTTTTGTGTTCAGTTGATTGGTTATGCTTATTATCTTCGCACTTGGCACTTTTCGCACTATAACACGAAGTCTGTTGGTTGAGTGAGTGTATATTAACATCACTCTATAAAGCAACACGAGGGCTATTGGCAACGGACCTCGTAATTTTGAACTATGGTCAAGTTGTAACGGGTTCTATTCGGATCTTCTACTAATCCTCCCGGGAAAAATGTTCTTTAGCTGAAATTTTAGTTTAAAAACAGCTTTCCGTAGAGATGACTTGATTTTACGCAAATGTAACTACTATTTAAGTGCTAGTCGTTGAGTATGCTGGTTAATGGTTAGACGTTGATCATTAAGCCGAAATCTAAGTGTTAGTAAACGTAAACAGCGACTAGTGGTCGTGTATCTTAAGATTAATAGTCGCGGAGAATCCATAAGGAATATAGTGGGAAACGAGCTATCAGGCTACGAGCAGGATCATACAAGGAGCTTCAACTCCGGATAAGTACTTTTCATAATTTAGCTATTCGATTACGGGTTAGGATTTCATATTGCTCTCAGAGTTAAGTTACAAAAAAGGCGTATTCCGTGAAGTGCTAAAGATTAAATAAAATTAGTTATTTTACCATCATGTCTGCTTTTCTCGAAGCCCCTTACACCCATGACTTTCGGGCCTCAAGTGACAAGGACGATACCCGAGCTGGCATCCTCTCTCCGAACTTCCATAGTACGCCAATGGGAGTACTTTGAGCCTCGACAGATATAATGTGCATCATCTCTACACAGTGGATCTTCAGTGTCACTACGGCTCGAATTCATGATACGTCGGTTACGAGCCCGTGGCCATGACCAGTAGTTGTCGAATCAACATCAAGTTTCTTGTGAAGAAATCAGCCACGAAAACATTTCAGGTATTAGTCAAGGCTTAAGGAGATGAAACTTTGTCTCGTGCGCATGTGTTTGAATGGTGTAAGAGGTTTTCAAGAAGAAGGGTTAGTGTGTGTGTGGAAGATGATGAACCTTCTGAACACCCAAGGTCAGCGATTACAGACCAAAACATAGGTAAAATTCGTGATAAGAGTGGATTCCCACTAACATCAGTAGTCAGGCTGTTTGTTAATCAACTATACGACATTGAAGCACTAAAAAGACTTCATGAAAAAATTAGGGAGGAAAAAAGGTCGAATTGTAAGGTGACCAAACATCCTCCTTTTATAGGTTCTGTCCTTCCTCGAAAAGTGTCCTCCTACTTGTCCTCCTTTTTAATATTTTAAAAGTGATCTGTTAATTTTTGTATTCAGAGATGAACCAAACATTTTACCAATATGTTGAAGAATAGTCTGAAACAAATATTACTGGAGATAAGTTTTCAATGGTGTTTCTTGACTTCATCACAAATAAAATAGGCAGATATAGAAAGCTGGGTTGATTTTTTTTATCAAAAAGAAATGCCTGATATTAAAATCGTTGACAATGGTCTGTTTGAAGAAACTGGAGGAGACTGAATGTATATTTAAATTACAATACATTGAAACAATTGGAAAATCAATCTGCTGAAATTGATAAAAGATGGGTGGAAATACTTAACCATTTCAAAAATGAACACATTCCATATGAAGATTTAGTTATTCTTTTTGAATTAACGTTGTGCTGCCCTGGAACTAATGCACCAGTTGAAAGAGTCTTTTCAGTTGGTAATTTTTGAACAAGTGAGAAATAATGATTGAATGTTGATATTTTAGCTGCAGTACTTACAGTAAAGATGAAGGATACTTTTCGTTCCGAAATTTCCGACATATATATTAGAAAATAATATATTGACGAAAAAAAAATTCATTTAATGAGAAAATACTCGTTTAAGTAAATAATTAAAAGGGATGTAAGCATAATTAGCATGTTTTTGTTTTAATTAATAAATTGTGTCATATATTTACGTAGTAACATTTTCTTTTTATCCTCCTTTTCTTTGTAAAAAAACTGGTCACCTTACAAATTGGGAAGTGATGGATGACTTTTGCACCAAGACCACCGCTCACATAGCCCTATCTGTCAAGCAGTTTCTGACTAGCAAAACATTACTGTGATGGGGCCTCCTTATTCACATGATTTGGCCCCATGGGACTTTTTTTACTTCCTACAGTTTTGCTGAAGGGAACCCATTTTACCTCAGCTAAAGAGGTTCAGGCAAAAACGGAAATTTGAGGGAAAAGATTTTACCTTATCAAAAGTCTCGAAGCTCCAAATATCCTAAAGAAACTTGCACAAGATCTCTTATTATTGCAGGTTTATTTCCGTTAACAATCTTGGCGCTCAGGAGCTATTGGTAGTAGGAATTATTTCATTTCAGATATAATCCATCAACTAAGAATATTGTGCGTCGCGTGGTTCTTGGAGATGCGTGACACAATCCATTCCACACTGAAGATTCAGAAATCGAAACAGGTGTCTCAAGCGTTCCCAAGAACAAATATATTCATTTACTGTGGAAGTTGTTGCAACTATCCGTGGACACTATATTCGTGAGCGCAACTATCCCTTAAACTTGAATTTTAGTTTGTATTACAGATTTTAAATGCAACAAGCATTGATAATATTTTTATTTAAAACATTAAAACCTAACCTAAACCTAAAAATACGGATAAACTGGTGCATGTATCAGTATGGTATACATTTAATAAACGTTAACTGCCCAACCCTGACACCTTTTTCACTCCATAAAAACACGAATATCAGCAATTCTATGAAACTTTTAAGCACTTCGTATCGGCATTTAAATACATATCCTCAAACATTTTGGATGGCCTGTCGTGGTATTTCCTCCTCTTGTTGGTTGAGGTAAAGATCGCGCTCATTAATTTGATTCCTGGGAGGGGGGATCCAAACACAACATGGATTAAGAAGCCATCCTAGCTTAAATGCCAATTTGACTGAACGGAAGAAAACCTGAGTTAGAGAGGATATATCTCATGGATACCCCCATTGTTACAGGACACGATAGCTGAGTGGTTATGGTCACGAACTTGTAAACGGCATTGTTACTCCCAACTCTGAAGACAGGAATTGATGCACGTGAAATCTCGAGGCTCAAAATCCTCATTTCGAGTACTTCAGGTGCCGAGGTACTAAATTATGAGGTCTGTTGCCAATAGCGCAAGAACTATATCAAAATGCGATGTTAATAAGAAAATAAAACCAAGCATTTCAGAATAGTGGTCTTTTCAACGACTGCTTAGTTCACAATTAGTTTGGACATTCAGTCGTGATTAGCTGTAACATATCTTATTTGGGTACTGCCATTTACATTTACAGCAATTTTAGGAAACTCCAACATGCTTGTAGAGATTTACAATGTATTCTTAACTTTTGAATGCCGGTGTACATATTGAAAATATCAGTAATGTAATTCAAACCTGCTTACAACAAAAAGAAATATTTGTGTTTTAAATTCTAAATAATTTCTTACAATTGCATTGTGGCTTGTGTTTCGTTATCAAAACTCATTTACTGTTTCATTATTTTTTTTCTTTATATAGATGAGTCTTTGTACTGCCCTGTTTAGCACGTAACTGTGCACGAAATTCTTTCAGGGAAAATCATTTACATATCATTCCCAAGTTTGCCAAAGCTGATCTCGAGTCCCTTTTTAGACCCTTTGTGTAACCTTTAGAATATGCTTACCAAAACAGCTTACAGATTAATACAAATTGCTTTCTAGTCAAATCCCAGGCTTTGTAGTCTTACATTTCATGCAGTTAGTATTCATAGAGTCATCGAAAACACTCACTGTCGCATCATAAATCAATCCCTATCGCTTGGTTGTAGGGTTACAAGATAAGTTTCCAAATCGGAGGATTTGTTTGGACTCACTTGTCTGCAACTGGAGATTTTGATGAATGTGCCGCTTCTATACTGGGTGTTATTTATGACATCTTTTGAGGCATCGCCGCTTATCGTTTTTGATGCAGCGAGAAACAAACCACCCATCGGCGAGTATCAGATTTCGATCAGTTGGATGCGAGGAAAAAAATTGGGTGTCCTCGGGGCGCTTCCAGGTTTGTTTTAGTTTAGTTCAGCCTTTGTGGTAACTTATCTGTTCTGATGTAACTTTTTTTTATATTGGGGAGGATATATAAGACTAAAAATAATTCTAACTAAGCGACAAAACTCAAGTCTTAGCTTTCGCATGTCTGTGTCTATTTGAATATAAACTCAACATGAAAAAAAAAATTAAACATTAATAAATATTTGATCAAGGATATATATACAAATAAGTATTTTTAGAAACTTTTCTATAGAGCCTTTCTGAACAATTCATTTAAGGGGACACAGTACGATTCAATTGACAAAAATCGGTCAAAAAATTCAAAACTAATTTTTTTTAGCCTAAATTATATTTTATATACTTTTTATATACCTTACAGAATTTGAAAGCTCTAAACTTAAAGAAGCAGAATTATATGATAGCTTTTACATTCGTTTTTATTCACATCCCTACGGCAAATCAAAACTTTAAACTTGCATATCTCAGAAAGATAAAATATCTAGTTTGTCTTCATTTAAAATGCTAAGGCTTTTTTTTTCTGTTGTGCCTAATGCTTTAAATTTTTTTTTACCTATTGCTAATAGTACATGTAACAAAAGTTGGTATGCATTTTTGAATCAAAGCAATACATATTTTTTTAAAAAATAATTGAACTCAGAATTTATACATTTTTTAAAGAATTTTCAATAAGCATTCATAAAAAAGAAGTATTGTACGAATACCAATCATATTATCGTAAAACTCATGCCAACATTTGTTATAAGTAGTTTGACGTACTTGTAAATCACAAATTCCATGCATGTACGTAAATTTTTGTAGGAGGAGTAGCATTTTTTAAAATCACTACACAATTTTTTTTTCCTTTTAAAAATTAAATTTCTAGCTTCTTATGAAATTTTGAGCTCAAAATCTGCTTAAAATAGTATACACACATAGGAAGCATCCAAAAAATTTTTGAAAGTCCTTAAATTATAAATTTTTGTGTAAATCGTACCATGTCCCGTTAAATGACAAACTACTTCACTTATGGAACTGGTTACTGGTTAATTAATGTGTGCTTGAATATAGCTAAATTCTCCTTGAAAAAAGTTGTGCCAAAAGATGTTTTCTCATATTTTTTTTCGATTAATATTTTTATATTCATCATAAGTTGATGAATTGTTCTAATATTCGATATATCATATAAACAGTAATATAAAAAAATTATTTTTTGTTACTTTGGACAAAAAAAAGTAAAAAAAAAAAAAAAAAAAAAATTAACTATCAACGAAAAATATTGTTTTAAATTCTTAAGAAAGATTGTTCGTTGCAAAGAGCGTGCTTGGTTAAAAATTTTAAGAAATGCCCAAATTTCGGTGCTTTTTCGTTTCGCCGGCGCAAATCTCGACGGCTTTATTGGCTACAGTATGCACACAAAAAATGTTAAAAAACATTATTTCTCATCGGTTTTGATGTATTATGAAAAAGATGCTACTGATAAGAAAAGACCACGTCTTGTTTTGAAAATGTGATGGTAAAAGGCTACCAGCGTAACCTTTACCATCGTACTTTTTTATCGTATGGCATAGGTTGTATCATTTTTGACGAATTTATCGCATACGCCGGCGCGAAACGGAAAAGTACCCAAATTCCTAATTACCGTAAAATCAGGCGTATAACGCTCACCGCCGTATAACGTGCTCCTATACTTTCCAGCTGTAACTTTTAACTTTTAGGAATATTCGTCGTATAACGCGCACCCCCTTTTTTTAATGAAGAAACCTGAAATGTGTACGTGCTCAGTGCTGTTGTTTTGAAATCATTTATTCGGTGTATTATCCTAAGTTTTAGAAAGAATAGTGTATTTCTAGAACTGCAACCCCCTTTATGTTCATTAGAGGAATGTCATTTCTCTTAAATAAACAGTGTTTCGAAACATATAGGAGTCTAATTTTTTCTATGCTCTTCTTTTAATTTTATTTTATTCCTTTTACTTTTGTACGCGGTGTATAACACGCACCCTTAAATTTCGATCTTATTTTGTATGTTAAAAGTGCCCGTTATACGCCGGATTTTACGGTAACAGCATAAAAAAGGGTTTTTTCTTTTTTTTTTTTTATAAATTCTCACAATTAAATGGTACAATTTACGTAAACTGCATCAGTCTGAGAAAATGCAACCACAGTTCAAAAAGTATTCTTCTAAATGTTTTTTTTTTCTTTCTAATTTCTGAGATTACTGTGGTTGGTTTAAAGCCATTTACACGTGCACTCACTCACTCACTCGCACTCCTCCTCACTCCTTAATATTAATCGAAGTTTATTCTTATTATAATTGTTTTTTCTTTCAACCCAGTAGTATCAGCAAATTACAGAGGAAGGTTAGCTGCCAGTAATGCTATATTTGATCCTGAAATCTTAATTCCTAAGGTTAAGAGTTTGCTGTTGCACTCTGTGGATATCTTATTTTTGACCTGTACTGTCTTGTTATATTTCTATCTATTGCTTTGCTTTTTTAGAGTTATGGTGATTTAGTATATGATTATTGATTTTGTACTATATATATATTAAAATTAGTATTAAGTGTTCATTACACTACGAATAAAGTTTCCATAAAAAATATTTTATCGATCAGTCTCAATGAACTTCTTAAATATATTTATATAGTACCTCGTTCTTATTTTTAATAACTAGGGGGAGGGGTACCCCCTGTCCGCCTAACAATGCACCAATCCCCATTGTACAAATTATACATTTTTGTACATACTCATTACTCAAATTGTGAATTGTAAAACTGTAATTTACATGTATTATGTAGTCCACTGTTAGCAACTTTTCATGCAGTCTCACTTTTAAATGTACATGAGGAAGTACTTTTTTTCTGAAACTGCATTGTATAAATACACAGACTATATTCTTAATCTTGGTTTTTATTTTGAATTTCATACAAAATTCTGTATATTTCTGCATATGAAATTTAATTCATAATTGGCTGTAAAATTTGCAATACATTGTCGCGTTTTACCATTTTTGCTTTTTGCACGCCCATGCAAAGCCTCACCATCATAATATGTGTAAATTGGTGCAAACTGTGGTTATGCATAAATAAATTTATTACAGCATCTCGAAAAAAAATTTTAATATAGAAAGATATTAGAATTATTTATCGGGTGTTTTTTGTGCTTCTTTAGAAAAAAGATTTCGTAACTCGGGTGATGGAATGATCTTTACAGAAAATGTAATCTGTGTTTACCATATGTATTAAACTAATTCTAAACATTTAATAGGTTGCAAATATTGCACAACTGTAAAGTTTTTGTCATGGTAAAACTACTTAATAAAACTCTTATGATTGTTACTTTGTGATGCTTTCTTATACTGTTCTTTTGTATTATTAAAATTTGTATAACCTCACCACAGTTGTCTCAAATGCAAATTCAAAAGGGGAAGTACAAAAAGTTGGAATTCGGAATTATTTGTATCGCTCAGTTTCAGAACTAACAACATCATCTAAATTCTATTTTCCTCTTTTATCAAATGCAGAGCAGATCCAATTTCTTGCTAGCCAATAATAAAACTCTTAGCTTAAATTCTCTGTCTCCAAATATTCAAATACGACGTCACTACGTACAGTTGCGATGAATTTCTTTTTAGTCAGCAACGACGATTACTCAAGTTAATCTTCGACTGCATTTGCATGTCTGAAAAGAGAACCTCCAGGTTGTTATCTTACATGAATGTTACTTTTTTTACTCTCATTTTGTTTTGAGATAACTCTTTGAGCACACACGAATCAATTCTGCTTGGTTGGGTTTAGTAATTGCATGAGAAAAGGTATTTCGGGCATTATTTAAACGAAGCTTTCTCCGGGATCGTGTATTCATTCTGGACTGAAAGGAGTTTTTATTTATGTTTTTTCGCTCTTTCTGTTGAGTGAATTATGGTTTGAGAAATGTCATGATTGTGTTTTTATTTGTAAAGATGGATTTTTTCAATCAATTTCCATTTCAGAACTAGTTTATTTCTGTGTTGCTTTATTGTAGCTTTAGGATGCAAAAAAGATCAGATCTGTTTCTGGATGGACTTATTATTATTTCATGAGTTTATACATCTTTTAAAAGTAACATGATTGCAGTCAATAATTTATGATCTTTATCAAGTATTATTTTCAGTGGAGAGCTTTATAATTACAGTTAAGACAATTATATATTTAAAATGGAAAAGTCATTTTAGAATCTTCGTTGATTTAATCATGATTATAGGAAATCTCTCACACATTTTTTAATAATATATATATATAATGTATATTATAAATATATATTATTCCTGTTAAGCGTTCAATGAAATAATTTATATTTGGGAAATAAAGTTTGGTTGTTGCCTTTTTTTTAAAGCATTATTCTTTTTGATATTTTAATGGACTCAATTGGCTTAAGCCTTTTTGGGCCATATTTTTCATATAATTATTTCATATATTTTATATATCCGCATAGCTTTCCATACGACGTCGGTATTTATTTCTATAGGGATCTTTAAAATCCTACCCCATGCTGTAAAATTAAAATTCTAAGAAAAATTCGCAGAATAATATTATTTAAAACAATCCGATGTGGGAAATATCTCTAACTTGAATGACGTCTAAATGAAATGTAGTTAATATAAGAAGTATAATGTATGATATATGTCTGATCAGAATTATTAGCATTAATAAAAGGCCTATATTTCATAGTCATGATCGCTAACTCGTGGCCGGTACT
The DNA here is from genome assembly GCA_019973955.1 of Trichonephila inaurata madagascariensis. Taxonomy (NCBI): domain Eukaryota; kingdom Metazoa; phylum Arthropoda; class Arachnida; order Araneae; family Nephilidae; genus Trichonephila; species Trichonephila inaurata. The sequence goes on along the minus strand of BMAV01009606.1, from coordinate 40,711 downwards.
GTCGAGTCGCGGGTTTGAGCCCAAGTGTCACTGTGCTGAAGGTCTGGTTAAAATAAAATCTGTCGTGGCTCAAAATCTTTCCGTTAGGGTATTGTGAAGTTAAGAGAAGGAGTTCCAGACCAAGTGTCATCCTCGTCACTGCACCATGGTTTATATCTACGAGGTCCGTCGTCAACAGCCTTCGTGCTGCTTTAGATTGCGACGTTAATCAAAACTCACCCACTCACACCTGCGTTTAATTAATGCTTCTTTTGAACTAAACGTGACGTTAAGATAAATGGCGATTTATAAATTTAAGTGTATTGCAGAATGTATTTTTCAACTTTGAAATTCCACATTTTAAATTAAAGGAAATGGCAACAACAAGTTTTTATTAACAACCGATTCCAATGTTTGTACATATACCATTTATATGGGTATGTTTGTATGGAGATAAGAAATTTTAAAGTTTAAAAATTTATCATTAATTTCTTTTTTATATTGTACTAGCTAAAATGCCCGCCATCGACTGGGATTAACGACATATTTCAACGTTTTTTAATCAAAATTTTATTCTGTGCTGATCACAGAAGAGAATGTTTTTGTCAGAACTCTATCCATTCTTCTTAGACTCCAAAATAAATACAAATAAAATAATACTAGAGAACTTAAATCATACTTTGCAAAAGAAGTAAAAACATTTTTATATTAAGTTACAATTTATAAGTTAAACAAAAATATAAAATTAAAACATTACATCAAATTTGTTCAACACCGGAAAACATTTTCCGAAACTACATCGAAAAGATATATTCAACTCTTTCAACTTAGTGTCATGTAAAGAATTCAAATGTAATGGGGAAAAAACATTTTAAGAATGAAAAAAGGAATGAAATAAATATTAAAATCGTTCTCTTCCAAAGTATGCCGAGAAAGAAGGCAATAAAGAAAAATAGTTTGAAAGTGGCGATGTACAAATAGCAGCCTCAAGATAGTCTTAAAATTTTGAATAATTCATCCCTCATTTCGGGAAATAAATTAACTAATCAAAATCTTAATTCAATCTAATAAGAACTTAAAAAGAAGTTTTTTAATTGTAATGTATTATGAAAATTAAGTTCATTACTGATTAAAGCAAATTTATGAGCGATAATTCCAATAAACACGCTAAATTTTTGCTTCTCAAATTAGATTTATTTAAAAAATAAGTATATAATAGACGAAAGAATTAAAGACAGAGTTTGTAGAAAGAAACAACGAGATCGATGAAAGTGATCACTTGTTCCATATGTATATTATACTTCAATGTGTTAATTTATATTAAGTTTGATTCTTGGGAGATAGAGATATCAATTACAGCTTGCGAAATTATTAAATAAAAATTATTAACAGCTGTTTTATTTATAAAGATTATTTGGTTTACAAATGACTAATTTTGTAAATAATAACGCGCAAAAATTTAATAATTTCTGTATGATGCAAGTGCTAATTCCCCATTGGATTGTTTAATACACAGCAAAAATAATATTCGTACGAAATATTTTCGTAGGCGAGCCAAGAAATCTTGCAGAAATCCGTATGTCTAAATTCTTAATATCTGACTTTTACTTTAAGATTGGAAAACCAATAGATCTTATTTTTTATGTGTAGACTGTGTTAATTTTATATATTTCTCTTATATTTAGGATATACATTTTTAAAACATAAATTTTCATTCATTATGTATTAAAAAAGGTTTGCTAGAATAATTTTTTAACTCAGAGGTGATAAATGTTTAAGGTGTCCGACTACGTTCGGAACCGTGATTTTAAAAAAAGCGCATAAATGGATAATTTCCATGATATTTAGTGTCACTTAGATTAGAATACGTGTATAAAATTGTTTTAAGGACATTTTGATAACAAAAAAATATTTAAGTATACTATTTCGGCAAAAAATTAACTTAGAATAATTTTTTTTTCCAAATGTTCTCCTTTTGTGAAAAATGCTTCTATTATAAAAAATATTTTGCCTGTATATAGCTCAGACCTCTGTATAGAGGCTCAATTAGAATTTTTGAAATATATGACTTAGAAGTGGATTTATCCATATTTTACGACAACAGAGGGGAGCAATTTTAAGAAAAAAACGCCAATGATTATTTAAATTGGTGGTAACTCTGAAAATAATGTGAATTTTTCAAAAATTCTAGTTGAGCCTCTGTAGAGAAATATTGGATAAAAAAATGGGTTTATTTTATAAAATTGCCAATTTTATTACTAGTACTCATTTATTTGGTTAACTTAAACATATATTACATACATATAATTCAAAAAACGCAGAAAAATTAAATACATATTAAAGTAAGAATTTAAATTCCTCCTGTGGAGTGGTATTCACCGAAAAACTTCACTGACAAAATAATTTCTACCTGTCTTGACACCAAGTAGGAGTAGGTGTTGTAGTTTGATCATAGTCCTCTTACAAGAAAGCATCCTTGCCTTTCCCAACCCAATAATATAACTGTTCTTTAGGCAGCACGGCATTGGGACATTACTAACAATTCTAACATCAGATAATTGGCATTTTCACCACTCGATAGCCAGGTAACTTCGGGCCAGCAGCCATCAATAGGTTCAGCACCTAGTCGGCCCATTTGTCTCATGGCTGACCATACCTGAAGAAATCCCTTTCTAAATCACCGATTTTTGCTTTTGCCCCTTTTAGGATAACATCTAAAAACATTATCATCGCACATAAATATATTCGTTATGCGAACGTGTACGCTATTTCAGCCGGTGTATACGGGGATACATAAGTTCCATTTTAATTTTACATATTTTTTATAGATTTGTTTTAACCCGCCATGCCCTGAAAACATACTAAACATCTTGAAGTTTGAGAATATGTTTTGCTTTTCTCAAAAATTACAATTTAAATAACCAGTGGTCACTACTTTTTATGTATGACGCGTATACTTGCTATGACACAAAATCCTGCAATTTCTCCATGACGGGTATATCCGTCAATCACAGTTAACGGTGGTTAAATGTATAAATAATTAGCTTACAATAGCTTTCATAAGGAAACTGTTCACTTTTGAATTTAATTTGATTATTTTTTTCGAACATATTTTAAAGTATGTCAATGAAAATCAATAAGTGTGCCAATGAAAATAGTTGCCAAAATAACGAATTTAGAACAATCGTAGGTTGAAATTTCATTGTGAAGATATGTTGGTTACGTTAATAATAAATGCTCCTTATGGAAAGTGCTAAGGTATAAGCCACAAATATTATTTTAATTTCCTTTAAAATGTTCGTTTTAATTCTTTTCATGAGAGAGTGCGTGTATATCAAGTGTAAGGTAAATTAATATTTGTTGCATCTGAAGTTGTATATTATTATCATTGTTTAATTTCAAGTAATTTATATAAACGTCATTTTTTTTGTATGACGTGGCTATCGTATATTAAAAGAATAAGCGATTTAATTAGTAATACATTCAAGGAAAATCTTTTGCAAAGATCAAAACTTTTATAATTTAGATGAAATTTAATTAATTATGTAATTGGACTAATTCATTCAAAGAGTGCATTAATTGGTTTATAGAAAGGATTTGCGGTAAATTGATAAAAATTTTGCTGAAAGTTTTTGAACCTAATGATCAAATGAAAGACTTATATTAATTTATTTATTCAAGTTCATAGTAAATTATTAATGTGAAGTGATTTAAAGTAATAAAAGAATGATAATGGAAAATATTAATTTAATTTCAAATTACTTTCATTAACGAGATTCGTTTTGTTCGAAATTAATACATTTATCTCCGTCTCTAGTTGATATTTTTGTCCCAACGGAAATACGGAACTTTATTTATTTTGAAAGATAGTAAATTTCTATAAACATAATAGCCTTGTAATTAATGTTCTTTTCATTTTACAATTGGAAAGCTTAAATTCTAATTTGATTTGATTATCGAATGAATATAATTACTTAGTTATTAATATTTGGATATAATTTGAAAAATTAATGAAAACACTGTTCTTCCAATGTTAGCTATGGTACTTCCTTAAAAAAGAGATTTAAGTGCTGCTATATATATCATTCTTTGTCGATCGAAACTATTTTTAATTAATCTTGCTTACATTTCTCCGTTTCAATGGATCTGTTACTAAAAATAGAATACTTAGTCAATGTGATTTATTTCCATGGTGGAAAGTTATTCCTTTGAGAACTCTTTTATTGATGAATGAAAAGTTAGATGTTGCCGAGCGACAATTCAAAATTTAGGTATCATGGAATATCCTAAGGATATAGAGATAGGCTTTGAATTCTTAATTTGCTTTTAGGAATTAAATCCCTTTTGTTAAACAAATTAAATGTTGACTGACGTTTTGAATACTTTTGGGAATTATAGGGAATCTTAGTTTAAGAATAAGAATCCCGAGAGATTTTCCCAATCTCTTGGATAGATAGGCGCGTGATCTACGGATAATACGATAACGCAAGTCTTTAAATTCGTATGTAGGATAATTCAAATTTCCAATAGTTGATTAGGTTCCTTTATTTACACTGGAAATTTATGAACATTTTATTCCAATGGTCTTTTTGTTGGAAAGAAAAGAATTGAATTGAGCTCGAAAAGTGAGCGATATTTTTATAAACCCAAATAAATATTGCAGAAAAACTCACTTTTATCGAATAATATTTATGTAATAAATACATAGTACGGTAAAACACGCGTGCTTTCTTGGGCACGTTAAATAGTGGGCAGGTTTCAATTAGTTAATTCGCTTCAATTAGTCGAAATTTATTTGTCCCAATCACCTTTTTAGTCAGAAAGAAAAGCTTGAAATTGAAGATACCTCCTTAAATTAATGTTTTGTGGTCACGGCTACTGATTGGTCATGGTCGTGAACTCGAGGCCGGCTCATTTTCCTCGTAATCCATGACTGATGCTATCGATGCATCAAATACTATGGTGGAAATGAAGGAGAATTGTTATATCATTTAAGACTTTTAAAAAGAAATGAATTGTCCTTTTTGTGTAGCATAAAAGAAAAAAATAGAGGTAAAAAAATCCCTCCTCCCCTATTGGACTGCATATTAGCAACTAAGCCTTTACAAACCCGGAAAACCCCACCATCTAGTGGTGGCTCTAGCTACCAAGTTTTGGCGCTTAAATTAATTTAATTCTAGCTCTCGTCTGATGTTAAATATTGCCGTGGTTTAATTTTGCCGAGAGTATCAGAGGCAAAATACTCAAGGGATCTTTTACCTGCCACACAATAAAATGACATGCGTGCCTACGATTTTCGCATTCAGAAAATCTATCGACTCAAACCGGTGTCGAACCCGCAACCTTAGGCTTACGAAGCGGGGACGCTGCCTCCAAGCCACCGGAGCTGCAATTTAAATTTAAAAGTTTACTTTGAAAGTACAAGAAAACTAAGATAAAAACGTGACTCATTTTAAAAATTTAGTTATATTTATCTAAAATCATGTAATTCAGTTTTCGACATTTACGAATCTCATTTACTAGAAAACACATCGCATAAAATAAAAAAAGGCTTCCTTATATAAGAAACCGCAGAGTCCTCGTGTGGCATAAATTCAAGAAATTAGATAACAAATTCATTAGTCAGCTAAACCATCCAGTGGCCATGGTAGCCGATTGGTCATAATTATGAACTCGTTCCCGGCGTTGTTTCTGTCGAGTCATGGGCTCGTGTCCTGCCCACCGCATAGAGGGATTGATGCGTTTTGAATCTGTCGAGAATCAAAGTCCTCCCGATTTAATAGTGTGAAAGTTTGGACAGTGGAGTATCAACTGAAATTCCGTCCTTATCATTTGTCTGTGATTCCAAAGTGCGAGGTCCTTCCGCCAATTGTTTTTGCGTCTAATATTCTGCTTCTTGTGGGATGAATTTATAACGGAATACATGGAAAAACAATTTGCACCAAAATCTCTACATTATTTTTCTGCTGTGTATGTGTCTTTTGGAGAGTGGAGTGTTGGGTGTCGTCGTCATTTGACCATAGTTTAAAATTTCGAGGTCCATCACCAATAACTCTAGATTTTTTTAGGGTGCGACGTTTATACAGGGGGATTCATAAAGAAGTATGCACTTTTCTGATGCTTTAAAACAGTAAAAGACACGCACCACCTCAGAAAACCGTGGTTTAGATGTACTCTTAAAGCTTGTGTCTCTTCCCGGACGGAAGTGACTCAGAAAATAGCCACAGGGCAACACGTATGAGGTTCCCCTAAGATAAATCTGTGCTGTGTCCAGAAATAAAGTATTTGTCCCCTTCTATTTTCACGAGCTAACTGTCACTGGAGCACCTTTTTTGGATGTTAATTCTTTGGCCGGTGCCACAATTTCAGGATGATATTGAAAACATTCTTCAATCGGATGGTGCATCACCACACTGGTCGGTCTACGTGCGAGATTACCTCGATGAACATCTCCCTCTCCGATGGGTTGGAGGAACCGCAGACTACAACATTCCTCCCCCCCCCCAACCGGCCCCCAGAAGTCCTTTCTTAACACCTTGTGACATGTTCCTGTGAAGGTACATAAGGGACAAGATATTCGGCCCTTCCCTTTCCATTGATTTAGCGGAACTGCAAGAGTATATCCAACTGCTATCGATAGACTTGATTAAGATACATTGATACATTCAGATACATTGGGTGGAAATGGATTTCTAGCTCGATATGTATCGTGTGACACATAGTTCGCTCATAGAACCTCTGCAACTGTCTCTAACAAAACTTAAAATAATTCCATACAATTCTAACACTGGAAACATATAATATTTTACATTGTTCTTGATTTATAGTGCATTGAAATTGTATACTTCCTTATGAATATATCAGTAGTATATCACAACTACTATCGATAGACTTGATTCAGATACATTGATACATTCAGATACATTGGATGGAAATGGATTACCAACTCGATATGTCTCGTGTGACAAATGGTTCACTCTGCAACTGTCTAATTCCAAACAATTCTAACACTGGAAACATATAATATCTTACATTGTTCTTGATTTATAGTGAATTGAAATTGTATACTTCCTTATGAACCACCCTGTAAATCAATCAAAAAGAATAACGTTTTTATAAACTTGAAATAAAATTTCAAAAAAATCCACTTTTATCTATATATATAAATATGCTTACGTAGTAACATATAATGTAGTTACACACGTTTCCTTTTTAGTACATAAAATAATTCAAATAAGAGAAATTAAGAATGATGGTGTACGAGAAATGTTTTAAAAATTTGTTTACGTTAGAACTATCAAAGAGATCTCTCTTAGATTCAAGAGAAAATGAAAGATGTTCTATTTCCTTAAGATGCTTCTACCATTTAGATAGCTTTATACATTAACATAGCTATGTATGCATTAATGAAAAGCTATTTTTATCAATTCCATTTCTCTATCCATATTTGAATAACAAATCAGATAAGGGCATGTTTACACAAATATCTTGTGCTTTCAAAAAGTATTCTGTAAAATTGTTATTCTACTCATCTTTCTTAGGAAAAGAAATGTGTTCTTTCCATTTCTTCGCATTAATATTGATTGAAAAGTTTTTCCGATGAATTCATTGGAAAAAAGAAATCATTCTGGCTAATTTGATAATTTATGGTTAAATAAAAAGTGTCATTCCTTTTCATTTTTCAACTCCTGATATTTTATAGGAATAAGATAAAGTTAAATTCAAATTATAAATGAAAGGAAAAGAAAGAAAGCTTTAAAATTTTTTAAGAAGTCTCGTGAAAGTTCGCTAATATAATGGAATGTCTTTTATTATATTCTGAAAAATCAATGATTTACTGGTGATATTGATAGGTATAACAATCTCTTGAGATTAAAGTATTTAAAATCCATTAAAACAATTTTTTTTTCCAAAAACAAAATGTTTTGAATAATTCTTGTATCAGTTGCGATGCGCATAACAACTATAGGGTCAGTTGGGGTAAAGTGGGGGTATATTGAAAAACACATGTTTTCTCTTTTTAAATAAATATATTTAGTTATTTCTTTTTTAAAGACATATTTTAAGATTATAATAAATATTTCCATTTTAGTTTCTGAAGTGGGCGACAAATTTGATGTTTATTAAGTTTCATGATATGCTGATTGCCAATGGTATATTAGTTAAGGCTACTGATGAACTTTCTTCTAAAATCAATATTAACTGGAAAAAACTATTAATTTTAGTTCAGACTTGTAGAGCAATATCTAAGTAATAGATCTACATAAAAAGGCAGGAATAAATTTTATAATTCTATTTATCATGAGTTGTTTTTTAGGTGGGATAATTTAGGGGTATAGTTAGGCTTATTTATAAGTGTTCTATGCTAGGGATATATATATATATATATTACCTCTATGTTAACTTAAGCAAATGTTTAATGCTCTCTATATTCTATAATAAAATAACTAAAACAATTAATTTACTTAGTATTTATTAACTAGGCAGAGGCGTAGCTACCGCCGTATCAGCCGTATCAATGATACGGGGCCCCCAAGCTACAGGGGCCCCAAAATATATAATTACATTCCACTAACAGGGGTCCCATATCTAAAAAAGGTTCCAAAGTAATTTTGATACAGAGCCCCCTCGGCCATTGTCACTAGGTAATAATTTTAATGTTGAAAATATATATATTTTTTAAATTTTTACTTCCTAAATTGGTTTAGGAAGAGCGGAATGATAGAGAAAAAACTGAATGCTATAAGTAAGTACTAATAACACTTTGAATTGCTATTAATATTAATTTTTACACTGTCTTTTATATTTCAAAAATGCCAAGAAATTATATTAAGAAAACCAGTAGCCCAAGGTACACAAAAGATTATAAGAAGAAAGCTGTTTTGGAGGTAAAAAATGGATCTGCAATAATTTATGCTGTATCAAAGAAGCGTAGTGTTCCTGAAGAAACTGTTAGAAGATGGATAGTTAAAAGTCCCTCTCACCAAGGACAAGGTAGATTCTCCTAATAAATAAAGAAAAAATTTGTATTGTGATAGTCTTACAATTTTTAGAACAATGTGGATTTCCTTTTAATAGAAGAGATGTTTTAACCTTGTTGAATTCAAAGAATACGAATTTAAAGATAAATCGAAAAAGAGCATAGAGCAAGACTGGTGAGATTTTAACCGAAAAAAATGTTTTGAAAAGGTTGGCTGCTGAAGAAAGTGACCGTAAGAACAAATTCAATCAAGTAAGTATAAAAAAGGATGTAAAAAATACAGAAAGTTTTAAAGAAGTAAAGCAAGGATCATGGATAGAGGTTGAGTACCGGTCAAGAAGTCAGTCATCTAAATTCATTGGACAAGTGATAGATATTAATGAGTTCCATCACATAGAATATCCGACCAATTCACCATTGGGGGACTATTACACTTTTCCTGCTATTGAGAGATGATGAAGATCGTGTAGAGTTCACTGATGTATGCCGCATACTACTTGAACCTAATTTTGATAGCCTCGTGGTTATTATTTCTTTAATTAAATAATATGTAAAAAAAAATTTTTTTTTTGCCCATTTGTACCATTAAATACAATCAAGACATATTTATTTCAGTGTATTCTTATTTCAAAAGAACATCTGCATATTTTAATTTAAATATACACCAATTTTAGAACTACCCCCACTTTCCCCCACCATGGGATAAATTGGGTGATCAAAACATGCTTTTTCAAATGTATCACTGTGAGAAAACAATCTAACAAAATTGAATAGCTATGCTTCATGTTTAATCTATATGAATCCAATGTATATAAAATGCAACAAAAGTTTCGTTAAAATATATTTAATAGTTTAATTTTAGGACCTTCTCTAAAAAAATAGCTTGATTTTACCACCACTTTCTCCCACCTGACCCAATTCTCTCAAAATGTTTAACACTTTTAGATAAATTAACTATTATCAATTCATTTAAGTTAAACATATTTTATACTAGCAGTTACCCGCCAACTTCACTTGTTATTTCACGATGTTGTTCGAATATATATTATTTATATAGATATATAAATCAAGTGATATCTAATTTATATATCTATAAATGGTATATCAAGCGTTCCATTGTATTGAACAACATTCTTATAGACCTCACCTTTTGATTTAAAAAAAAACGACTTTAATCTTCAAAATTAAAGTATAACATATTTTACGCTACCGTAATCCCCCCCCAAAGATGATAACCGCAAAACCCATTTTTAGCGGATCTCTTCTTAACAAAATAAACATGCTTGCCAAATTTCAAATCTGTTGGTTTAACTGTTCAAAAACAGATTTTTTTTTTAAATTCATGCTCCTCCGTAATCCCTCTTAGGAGTTAATTTCCTCAAAACTCTACTTCTATCAGGGGTTCTTAACCTTATTCCCCGTCTGGTCACATTTGACAAACAGCAAATTGCGGAGGGGAGGGGGGGGGGGGGCACAGTTAAAAAAAAATTAAACGATTCTAAATATTTCTTTATTTTTTTGTAATCACATAAGCATCATAAACAAATCCTTTACTAAAAAGGTAACAAAAATTCAAAGTAGTTACATTTAATGCTATTTTTGGCATTGCATATTATCCACTAATTTTTCAAAGTCGGGCGTATTAGATGATATTCTCAATCTTATAGCATCTTCGAGATTGTGCTATCAAGTCGAGATCTGATTGTTGATTTAATTGTGTTCATAGTTGAAAACAATGTTTCACATATCGTCGGCCTAATTATCAGAATGCGTAACTCCATAACGGAACCT